>VZTO01016717.1:30190-80145 GCA_013400615.1 Syrrhaptes paradoxus | reverse complement strand
TGATTCTGTGATGCTTTAAAGGAAAAATCCCAGAGTGGAAAGATCAAAGCAAGTTGCACTTTTTTGTGTTGGATGGAGACAGGGCAACACATTTTTAAGGCCAGTATTAGTTGTGACCACCTAGCTGGAAAGATTTATCACCTCGACATGAACTGTACAGGAACCGGCCATAAGAAGCTGTCGAGCTGCTTGTAGCCTAATTTAGTATTGATTTAAACAATTAAAGCCTGACGTTTAATGCAGAATAAATTTGAGACAAATTAGTTTCATGGTTATTTAGAAAAGGGATTTACAGTATTTTATGTTTAAGGACAGAAGAATGGAAAACAAGACCATCCTCCTACTCAGATATAATATTTACAAAGGGCAGCTACTTTTTGGTTTTTTTTTAAAGCATAATCTTTACAGAAACGGATGATTCATCTGTGAGGACACGATGCCATAGGATGCTAGAAAACCTCTTATCTATAAGCTAATTCAGCTCAAACATGTGCTGATAGCTATCCAACAGCAGCTATTATCAACCCGCGCCGTGGGAACTGATAAATTTTGGAGTCGTGTTCAAATCACAGCCCCAGCTCCTGCCGCAGAAACTTCAGAAAGATCTTCAGGATAGAAAGGTGCAGGATGGTTGAAGCACGAACCCCTCCACGAACGACTCAAGGCAGGAAAAAAAAAGAAGTAACAGAGCGCTGGGAGAGACGGGTGAGGCTCGTTCACGCTCCACACTATATTTACATCGTGCCCAGGAGGTGATGAGGGCAAAAATTTCAGGCTCTGGCAGTGTCAATGCAGAAATAGCCTTTTGCTTTTAATGTAAAATCAATAAAATTATTTTAGGGAGCTATTTGGATGACTTGGTTCAAAGAGGCAGCAATTTTTCTTCTCTTTCACAAAATTACCCTTCGATAATGTCGGGAACAGGCAGACCTTCTGCCCATGTACGTTTTGACCAAGAATAATTCCAGTTCAAAATTATTTCCATCCATCATGAGAAACAAATTACAGGAACTGGACGAGAAAATTCCAAGCCATCCTGACTCTTCAACCCCAAATGAACTTTAAGAAAATATATTGATATTACAGAACACATTTTCACGGCTACAAATGAAGCCACAATCCACAAAAATCCATTATCGCATTAAGAATCCAAACCAAATTTGTGAGGTTAACAGCATCCATGGTCCTGGTCCAAAGCTGGTGTGTTCCTATCACCATTAAAGGATTTCCAGCTCTTGATAAGGTCAGATGCCTGCGCACGCTGAGTTTGGCTTCTCACTCATTTTAATTCTCGTAAGAAAAAACAAAAGAAAGGCAAACAATACAAAATACAACGCAGAATACACCTATTCATTTCTAGACCTCTCCAATTTCAAATAACATCTTCAACGGACTCCGCAGACCTTGAGTAAGTAGAATTTTGCTTTCTATTATAACTCATCATTTTGGTCTGCAGATACTTTTCCTGTTGTGGAAACTGCCCTAAAATTTTTTTTTCTACTCAGTTCTGGAAATCAACTCTTGGAAGACTTCTACACGTGTCACAGCTTTGCCCTATTTATTTTTTCGAGGCACACGCAATGGTGAGGCATCACCAGCGTTGCAGATAATTGCAAAACGAGGGCACACTGTGCTCCTGCCAGCCAATACCTTCGAGTTCTTGATCTACCAACCCCCTTTCACTCTTATTAAAGATGTTTTCAACCCTCTGCTCTTCTTCCACGACTGTTCCTACTATTATATCTTCCACCTGATGGCCACGACTTCTGTGGCACCAAGGGGAAAATCAGACAAGTGCCACCAAATCCACCTTCAGCTCGTGAGAGCGCTCAACGCGAGATATCCAGATATAAAATGGCAAAACCATTTCTCGTCTTACGTTGTGCATGTTCCGCGAACATTAGGCTGAAAGAATTTTTAGTTTGGTATTTATTTACAATATTTACAATACTACCACTGTCCAGTTTCTGAGAAGGACGGTAAAGCTCAACCTTGGGAAGGGATTAGTTCAGGGATGCTGTGCTGCTCCACAACATCATTTTAACTCATGGAGATTTCCTAAACCTCATAAAAAAACTTTTTTCCCCCCATTCTAAGGAATCTATTCCCCCCTAAAAAACTTCTGAAAACTCTCTGCTGGAATCTAATTTTGCTTTGTCTCTGAAAGAGCCATCCCATACCCACAGCAGGCAGAGAGTGACCATTAATACATGTGAAAATCCTAGAGATTTCCCCCAAATAATAATGATAATAACAGATATTACTACTATTATATATCCCTATAATAGATACATTTTACAGTTATAAACTAAGACAGAAAGCAGCCACATAAAACTGGGGAGATGCGTGCTACTTCCTCAGAACTTTGCAAATATTCATCCCTAAGCAGCCGATTTGACAGATAAGAGGGAATAATTTAAAAGGATTAAAAGAGCTTGACCCAAATCACAGCAAGAGTCAGAGCTGACAGCCAGTTCATTCCTTTCAGTCCCATGCAACACAGATAATTCAGAATTTTTGGGCGTGCTTCCATACCGTCCCGATACCCGTGTATCTGGGATGAGGGCTGTGCTTGTTGTTACTATCACTGTTCCACATTAGAGTTCAAAAAAGCTGCTTCAAGAGAGATTTTTCATATAAATACTCTAACCTCAAAGCCAAATCTCTCAAATCTCTCCTATCTGGCTGAGGAAGCAACACAGCTGCCTGGCTGCAACAGCATCACGTCAATCACAACCGCGCCGTGCTTGGGAGATGGCAGACCCCATCTTTGCTCCTCCCGGTAGTTTGACACCCGTATTTAGTCCTACTGTATGGCTCTATGATTTGCAAGTGTCCCCAGAACTTCTAAGGGAGGCACACAGTGAAAATCTTGAAAATAAACTTCTATGGTAGTGGTTTAAGAAACAGCTAGAAACAACTGGTTCTATGAATTTCTCATGAACGTGCTTTAAAAATGTCATGAGCCAGGCAAGATGCAAAAAAGCCATGAGCTTGGCATATACAGCAAGAGAGACATACCCTCCTGCACAGACATAAAAGCCCATGTATACCTATGGACCTGCATAGAGAGATAGGAAAAGGAAAGACTACATGAGCAACGACACTGGAAAAGATCGCGGTTACAGACTCAATGCCGAGACAAATTTTGTGGGTCATAGCATCCTAGAACCACAGAATGGTTTGGGTTGGAAGGGACCTTAAAGATCACCCAGTGCCACCCCCTGCCATGGGCAGGGACACCTCCCACTAGCCCAGGTTGCCCAAAGCCTCATCCAGCCNCAACTCTCTCAGCCTGTCCTCGCACGGGAGCTGCTCCAGCCTCGGACCATCTCCATGGCCTCCTCTGGACCTGCTCGAGCAGGCCCATGTCTTTCCTTCTTGGATATGTAGCCAGGTCATGGCTAGACATGGACAGTAAGGGATTTATTCTGCTCCTACCTGCAGAAGAGGCCGCTGCACCCCGAGGATCTTCATGGTATCTGCATTAGCCAATATTTTCAGGGGATCAGACGCCTTCGTGACGCCTTCAATCTCCTTATTGATCTCAGCCAGGACCTGATTGAGGAAGATGTTCTTGATGTACATGGTGAGGAACTCACGGAGCGGGCACTGCTTGGTTGGGCCGAGCTCCATGGCGTGCTCTATCTCCTGGATAAATCTGGAACACAGAAGAGGAAGAACGCAGTGTACTTACACCGTGTAGTTACTCTAAATGTGTTAACGTTGCCTTTGCCATTGCTACATCTCACAGCCAACCACCAGCAGCGGTGGAATGACGACAGACTGTGTCAACACGAGTCATGAAGAAGAAAAAATATCTCCAACAGCTGGTGAGACAAAGACCCAAGGGCTGGAGAAGAACAGACAAAATGGGGATTTGGTGAAAATCCACAACTTGGGCACAATTTATGTTTAACTGTCCAAAAATCACCAATTGGAGGCATACTGGAAAGATGCCTTTTTGAAAATAAAAATTCAAGATGCCAGCAATCCCTTTGAAAAGGCAAATTTCCTTCTGGGACTGGTCCCTCAATTCCCACCAGTGGGTTCCCCATCTCTGAACTGAACAGCAGTATATTCCACCTCAAAATCTGGAGATATCACTGAAAAAAGCAACGCACATGTATTACGCTGACAGCACAGTGCATGGTGCGTGTCTGTATTACTCTATATTTTTATTACGCGTTATTGTTTCATCCTAGGATCCCATTTCTGCGTACGCAGAACAGCATGCTGATTCTGGGAATATTTTAACACAAAATGTTTGCCATCTCCTCCTGCAAAATATCTTGATCTCAGCGATGCCATCTGTTTAACACATAGGAGTTTCTTCTAGAAATTACATTGTCATTTCTTTAACTTACAGCCGAGGCAATGAAATCAGTCTTCCTTTCAAACCAGTATGTATCGAAATAATTAGAAATTGAGTAGCAGGAGTCATAATGAATTGAGACATGTTGTCGAAAAGGGAGAAACGCGTATGGTGTTCTCACAGCCCTCTTCACTGATCAGAGAACCACAGAATGGTTTGAGTTGGAAGGGACCTTCAAGATCATCCAGTTTCACCCCCTGCCATGGGCAAGGACCCCTCCCACTAGCCCAGGTTGCCCAAAGCCTCATCCAGCCTGGCCTTGAACCCCTCCAGGGATGGGGCATCCACAGCTTCTCTGGGCACTCTGTTCCAGTGCCTCACAATCCTTTATATTATATTTTAATCCCACTCCTGGACAGGCTGGGATTGTTTTTATCTTTGTTTTACACAGCAGGAGAAAAAGCAACTTTTTGACCTTGGATCTCCCAATATATGCACCAACACCCTCTGCACCCTGAAAGCACCCTCTTCTTCACTAGGAAATACTTCTTTTTTTTTTTTTTTTTTTTTTTTTTTTTTTTTTTTTTTTTTTTTTTTTTTTTTTTTTTTGCAACTGAAACATCTCTAACAGTTCCAGCGTGGTTAGCATTTATTAGAGACTCCTTACCACTAACCATTTTCCCAACCACCTTCAACGAGGTCTCCTTAATTGTCTGTAATTTTCTACCTCCACGTTCAGCCCTCGAGAGGAGGCAGCTTCCCTTCAGAGGACTGACTGAGGAGCTCCTGTCAATTTTAGTGGCATGATTTCTTTCAAATCTCAACAATTTGCTCCCTGAAGCCTCGGCAGTATTGACTCCATCAGCCTAAAGTGACACATCTGGGCCGATGCAGCTATCGCTTCCGCGGGAAGGGACCGCCGTCCGAAGGGACGCATTGGCAGTTTGGTTTGAAGATTTCCTCTCCAAAGAGAGATGCTGCACAGAGGGACGTGCGAAGGATGGCAGCTGTATTCCCTGGCTTTCACCGATCGATAATGTGAATCTTTATCAACGCGGGAACAGCAGAGTCACCCAGGAAGAGAGCAGAGAGACCACCATCGAGCTTATCTCAGAAATAATAGACCTCATGTCACCAGCTTCGACTGACAACCGCTGATGTCCTTAAGGGAACGTTGTCAAGGTTGATGGGACCAGATTAAACTAACCTACTGTTATCTTTTCACGTCTGCCAATAAATTTGCAGTGTTCTCCACTCTTTCTCCATAAGCTTATTTCCATGGCGCTCGTGACGTGTAGGACTCTCAAAAAAATGTGAATTAACTCTTACAATACCAGCACTATGTAGCCAAATACCATGGGGCATGCAGCAACAGGAGGGGCAATGGATTTAAAATGGAAGAGGGCAGACTTAGACTAGACATTAGGAATAAATTTTTCACTGTGAGGGTGGTGAGGCAGTGGCCCAGGGTGCCCAGAGAAGCTGTGGATGCCCCATCCCTGGAGGGGTTCAAGGCCAGGCTGGATGAGGCTTTGGGCAACCTGGGCTAGTGGGAGGTGTCCCTGCCCATGGCAGGGGGTTGGAACTTGATGATCTCCAAGGTCCCTTCCAACTCAAACCCTTCTGTGATTCTATGATTCTGTGATACCATGTCTCCTTTGGATGGGAAAGGCATAGCTTCTCAGATTTGAAACAAGCAAAAGTGAAGGGAACAACTTTTAAACACCTTTAAAATCCAGCACGTGCTTAAAAACAGCTAACCCAACAGAAATGGAAGAAAATTTGTAGAGGGAGAACGGTCACGTACAAACCAGAAGGAAACTATCAGAGCTCAGATGTGCTGACCTACGGCAACTCCTTATCCCACAACAGCTTGATGGTGTTTCTAAAAGTTTCCTGTACCAGAGACTAAATTGCTTGAGTGAGGCTGCAGGAAAGGTCAGCGCTAGCGAAAGGTGTAATCAAGAATTTTTGATTCCCAGTACCTGTCATTAATCACCATTTCAGATCTCTCCTAAAGACCCATGCCTTAATCTCCACCAAACCTCACCTCGCTTAGAGAACCGCGTCCTGGCGGTTGACATGTTCTAATAGGTTTTAATTTCTTGGCATAAACAAGACAACCCTGCTTTGCTTAATACTAGTAAGGATCAAAAATATAATCCCTGTTTTATTTGATACAAACCATAAAATAACCACAGATTACAAGAAAGCTGCTAGATAGGAATGACTCTGCGAGAGGGGATTTTGTGAGTGCTCAGCAACACTTGTGATAAAGAACAAATGGTCGAGAGCTTAGGAAAGCAGATTTAAACTCGATACCAGGAAGAAGTTATTAAGAATTAAACTGTGAAGGACTGGAGGATATGGATGAGAGACCTTAGTGTATGAATGTTCAAGGGTAGCTTGATCAAATGATAATAGTAATGAAAGCCAGACCATGTCTGAAGTCTTCATTTAAACAAGATCTCTACCAAAGGAAATGCAAGTAGATAAAAGGTAAAGAAAAATGCAGGATGGATGTCAGAGCATCTCTTACAGTAGGGAACAGCCCTAAGAATTCATAAATTTGATACTCTAATGGTACATTATCACTTAGTGTAGCCTAAAAGAAGGATGACCAGGATCCAATCTGCTATGATGTGCTGCGGTCCAGAGATGACCTCACCATGTCTCCACCAGCCAGGATGAGTCCCACATCCGCTCTGCAAACGGAGTGCTTGCAGCAGCCCCTCTGCAGCTCCAACCTTCATCCCACCCAGAGGAAAACCCCACTGAGCACACGACCAAGGTGCCCAAGCAAGCATTGGTGTGTGGCAGATTGGCACCAACAATCCTTCCAGGGCGTTATGCTACAACGGCGATGCACCCTACATGTTCTCTATTGGGAGGATTATTCAGAATGCCATTAAGGACAGATTAATCTAATTAAAATATTAATTTTATGCATTTCTTAAGAGAATTAAGGATGCAAAGTCAAACACTGACAGGTTTTGAAAAAGCAAGGATTGGAGTTGCTTGTGTCACCTTCATTTGCCCTGCTGTGCGCGACATCATGGTGTAATTTTTAATTACACAATGGCACAGTATTGCTCCTATCAGCAGATCCTTGTCTTGTCCTAGGAACAGGACGGTTGGTGTTTAGACAGTGAATGTCACAGTGCTGGGACTTTGCAACTCTGCTGCGTGACTGGAGTGAAACCCAGCAGCAGCCAACTGTCACCTGCGTGAGTCACTGTGACACCAAGTGAGATGCTTCTGCCATAAAATCCAAGCTTCACTCTTCCTGCCTTCTCATTTCTTCATACAACTTCTGTTTATGAAAATTTGGCCACCAGTTCTCTTCTTTTCCTTAGTTCCCAATCCCACTTGTTCATCCTACATTTCTCCTCACTTCTTGGCGTTTCCATCAGGAAGCATCCTCCTCCAGGCAACAGGTACAGGAGCCCAAAAAACACTGTGAGGAGCAGCAGTCCTTGGCTCAGGCACCAGCAGCTTTGCAAGTTGTCCCTTGGTCCACTTAGGTGGACCTTGGGCCCTTTGCCCTTAGAATCATAGAATGGTTTGGGTTGGAAAGGACCTTAAAGATCATCCAGTGCCACCCCCTGCCATGGGCAGGGACACCTCCCACTAGCCCAGGTTGCCCAGAGCCTCATCCAGCCTGGCCTTGAACCCCTCCAGGGATGGGGCTTGGTCTTGGTTAGCTATGAGCGGAATTGCTCCCATCAGCACCTTCAAGTGCTACAAACTGGAAGAGTTTTACAAAAGCGTGAGCACCACGCTTCTTCAAAGGTGTCCAAGCCAAATTTTGGTGTATTTTCAGAGGAATGGCAAAAGGCTCATCTTTGACACAACAGTCCTTACTGAGAAATGTCAAGATGCACATTCCCAGCCAAAGAAAAGGTCACCAGAATTTGCCAACACGTACAATGTGTTTCTTCTTCTCATACTCAGAAAGAACAAGTGTTCTAGACACATTTTTCTTAAAAAAAAAAAACAAAAAAACAGCCCCAGTTGGCAATTAAAGACCAGCCAAATTACAAGGAACTGAAAATAAAGTTTTTGAAATAGGAAGTGGCATTAAAGACCCAACAGATATTCTCTCTTTTCTGCCTGGCAGCCATGTACACATGCATTCACAACCACACACTGTGCTACTTATTTATTTAAATTTCAAATACTGCTGGTTAACTTATTCAAACTTAATCCAGTCTTTACAAAGAAAGAAATGTTTAACAGCATCTAAAAAAATATTTTAAGAGTAATTTCCAAAAATGTTCCCGCGCTACTCATCCAAGCTACNGTACACATGCATTCACAACCACACACTGTGCTACTTATTTATTTAAATTTCAAATACTGCTGGTTAACTTATTCAAACTTAATTCAGTCTTTACGAAGAAAGACATGTTTAACAGCATGTAAAAAACATTTTAAGGGTACTTTCCAAAAATGTTCCTGTGCTACTCATCCAAGCTATCCATGTAACTATTAAGATGTCAAAAAAACAAATCTGACCCATGGCTACCCCAGAGATCAGTGTTTATGTCTGTGCGTGACGGCGTATATGATAAAAAATTACATTTTGGTCAATGACACACTGATATAAAATGTGTGAAAATCAAAGTTTTTGGCATTTGAATAAAGCAGAGCACAAAGGGAGTTAGGTCTGGACATAACTCTCTAAATTTATTTTGGACATACCTGCACATGCATAAACCCAAATATAAAAAAAAAAATTGCACTGGTGACAGGCTGTGTCACTGAGCCCTTTCATCCCCTACTATTTTCTTTTTTCCTCTCCAAAGAGTGAAATTTGAGACACAGCTTGCTGTAAAAAGGGGCCATNAAGCTACCCATGTAACTATTAAGATGTCAAAAAAACAAATCTGACCCATGGCTACCCCAGAGATCAGTGTTTATGTCTGTGTGTGACGGCGTATATAATAAAAAATTACATTTCGGTCAATGACACATATATAAAACGTGTAAAAATCAAAGTTTTTGTCATTTGAATAAAGCGGAGCACAAAGGGAGTTAGGTCTGGACATAACTCTTCAAATTGATTTTGGACATACCTGCACATGCATAAACCCAAATATATAAAAAAATATTGCGCTGGTGACAGGCTGTGTCACTGAGCCCTTTCATCCCCTACTATTTTCTTTTT
The DNA here is from genome assembly GCA_013400615.1 of Syrrhaptes paradoxus. Taxonomy (NCBI): domain Eukaryota; kingdom Metazoa; phylum Chordata; class Aves; order Pterocliformes; family Pteroclidae; genus Syrrhaptes; species Syrrhaptes paradoxus. Next base: position 70,660 of record VZTO01016717.1, on the reverse strand, counting down.
TCCTCTCCAAAGAGTGAAATTTGAGACACAGCTCGCTGTAAAAAGGGGCCATAAAGAAAGCCTTGGAGGAACAACTTTGATTCACTTTCCATTTGCTTCAATTATTCTACTCGAAAAAGAACCATTCAGTGGTCATTTAGGAGGGTTTCTGAAACATTATCAACAACAGCATTGAAAATCATCTCTCACTGGCACAGAAAAACTAAAAGAGAACCCATAAAGGTTAACACGCCGTGGGGTGTTCTCTCTAAATGTGAGGGAATGAGCCACGTGGAACATTCAGGATGGAAAATTCCCCTAACGCTGAGCAATTACACTTATTTAACAAAACCGTCACATATATCTGATCCATAAAATGCAAAAAAATGATTTCGCTGAATAAAAATGCAGAGCGAGGTGTGTCACCCAATTTTGGGTGACGGTCACTGCAGATAGTCCCTGTAACTGCCTGAAATCCTATAAAGGCTCATGGGGACGTCCCTGCTCTGAAGGACACTTTTATGAGTTGTCTGGCCAGGATGGAGTTCCTGAAGAGAGCAGATGGAAAAAAAGAATTAAAAAAATCTGCATCTTATCCTGAATTCAGAACCTGCACTTCCAAAATGACGGACAATTTTTAACTTGTTTTATCATCCTATGAAAGCATTTGAGGTGATTTGCGGCTGCAATTAAGCATTCCCCTTAGAGAGAAAAGCACTTTCAGGAAAATGAAGTATCTTTTTTTGTAAATGACAGTCATTTGGATTAAAAAAAAAGAAAAAAAAAGGCAAACCATTTCAGAAAATTTAATTCATGCTAACTTACAACTTCATTGGCTACGAGGCCTGTCTTACCCAGGCTGAAAGTGTGCAACAAAAACCCCAGAGCTTAAAAAAGCGATATGGATTGATTTAGAAACCTACAACTCTCACCTTCCCGTGGCTTTCTTCTGTCTTCTTGTTATCAGATGTCGTGTAAAATATCGTTAAATGAAACTGAAGACACGTCACTGAAAGTGCGTAACACCAACTACTCCTTTTCTTAATGATGATGATAATGTTATCTGAAAATCCCTCCTCAAACAAATGAATGACGGCAAAAAAAAATTCTGAAACCTTATTAAGAAAATTTTTATAGACATTCATTCAGTCCAACTTTACATTGCAGCTTATTTCATTTTTGTATGATTCTAACCTGTAGTACCTGCAGTGAACTTTCTGATGAGCTCCTACAAAGCAAGGAACCGAAGGAAACATCAGAAATCCTTTGAACTGGATACTGCTTACTGACAGAACAGCAAACCCCAAACGAGTTGTTCAGACTCAAGGAAATTAGAGAGAAAATATCCAAAACCCTCCCAGCTCCTCCTGCCCCTGCAGACACGGGCACAGCAGAGAAGCTGGAAAGTCCTTGACTGTCCCGGCAGCAGCTCTGCCCATCAGTGTGTGATCAGCTTCTCCTCAACACAAACCCCAACACAGCCTCACACCAGCTGCTGGGAAGGGACTGAACTCTGTCCCAGCCCAGGTGGGATTTTTCCAAAAGTGGTAAATGTGACGAAGAACAGTTTTGTGACCCTCTCAGAAAAACTGAGTTTCAAAAGGAACAAGTTGGCATAACTCAAGAGTCGTTACCGTGAAATGAAGGCGATGAAATGTGCATCAACATCACGGTCCTGGGCAAAACATGGGAAAATCTACCGGAACGGGGCTACGTTACTATAAAAACCAGAACCTGGGTGGATTTTGAGCCTTGTTGTAAATTTGTAGAGGTGTTAGTTTACAGAGTTAAAAACCAATCCACTGGCCTGTGAATTCACAGCAGCAAAAATCTAACTCTACTGCTCTTCTGTCTCTAGACACTGTTCTTGCAAAGATGTTATTTTCCTTTCTGCAGATAAAAACGGAGCAATTACCAGCGCCACAAATCTGCGCATAGCACTTGTATGTCTGGAAGACCCACAGGCAGCTCCATCCCAGAGCTGGTAGAGCTGCTCCTTTTTGCAGGCAGGCAAAAAAACTCAAGCATGAACCACATCAGCTCATTCTGATAATGTGCACGCACCCGAAATACGAATCATGAGTGCTACAGGGAAAGTAACACGAGCTGGAGCTGTGGCAGCAGTCGCTGGTGGAGGTTTTGGGGATGTATCCCCCTCCCTGTGAGCACCAGGCAGAACCTTGCACATGATGCAACTGGTCTACTTTAGATCAAGGTGGCATCTCGCTGTGGGTAAAATCACTTACACCTGCTTGGTGCTGAGAGATGATCTCCAACGTTGAGTTATGGCTGAGCAGCCAAGCTGCGGGAAGTGGTTGGACGTGTCCTTACCCNAGAGGGGAGATGGAGATGAGATCTGGGGAAGAAATGTTTTCCTGTGCGGGGGGTGAGGCAGTGGCCCAGGGTGCCCAGAGAAGCTGTGGATGCCCCATCCCTGGAGGGGTTCAAGGCCAGGCTGGATGAGGCTTTGGGCAACCTGGGCTAGTGGGAGGGGTCCCTGCCCATGGCAGGGGGACTGGAACTATATGATCTTTAAGGTCCCTTCCAGCCCAAACTATCCTATGACTCTGTGATCATCACTTGGCTGTTGCAAACATATGCCCAGGTACAGGATTCGCTGTCAGTCCTCTCCTCCCCTCACCTGTTCTGATGCAGATGGTCCTTGATCCATTTTCCACACCATTTTTCCACCCATCCTGCATCTCTGTGATGAGGCTTAAGAAGCGATCAGTAACATTGCTTTAGTCTGCTTAGCAACTCATCATTTTTTATTACCAAGAATGAATGACTAAGAAGAACCCTAACGCATGGCTGGGACACGGCTGAACTATGACGTGACTCTCAGCACCAACCTAAAAGACAGCCCAAAGAGCACACTTGAGATTTAACAAGCATGAGAAGGCAACGTAAACACTGAGTAAAGAAGCCTGTTTTCTACAATCAAAGTGTATCTGGTCTTTGGCCTCTTCTTTTCCTTCTGAACCCCCAGCCCATTAAAATACTGGAGGGATCTGGGACTTTGGATTTATTTATCCTATAGGGTGTACATCTCATCAGAGAAATCCATCAACTCACACCTTCTCCCTGAGAGCACCTTGGTGTAACGTGGAGAACGGTGGCTTCAGTACATACAGTCCAGTATGGGATGTCAAAGCAACGCACTTGTGGGTCCCCACAAGAGTTGTCCCTTGGTGTTGGCCTTTCGTTACCCTATGTCAGACGCATTCCGTTTACTCCACAACTTCACAGAGGTCTTTTAGATCAAACCTAAAAAAATAGAGCTTTGTTCAGATCCCAGAGCCCCTCTGCACCATATTTATTAAAAGACAGGTTTTCACCCCACAGCACAGAGACAAAACCCTCTTCAGATGTCACCAAGGAGCATCAGGTTCTGTTCACTCCCCTCCATGCGGCTGCATTTCGGCGGAGCTGTGTGTGCGTCCGTGCACGCGTAGCTACACACACCAGCGTGTAACCCAGACTCCCATCAGCCCAACCTACACGGGTGCTTTTGAGAGCTGACTTCCCCTTTTATTCTGCTCACCCCCTACAGACTCCCAACTATTCTATGAGGCCTCTGAGTTCATTCTGAGAACAAATAGAAAGCAGCTTTATTCCCTATATGTCATGAACCTCCTTTTAATCCTTTTAAGCAGCTACAGGTTCTTTACAATGTGAGGCTAGAAGCAGGAAACCTGCAGTCAAATATTTTTGTCTCTTCTGAATTGAATGAGAAACTTTTTGGGGTTGTTTGGGTATAAAGAGCCTCAGTTTCCCCATTATTGCAACAGACAACAAAATGTTTGCAAAGCAAGAGATCCTCAAAACTGTGGAAGGGTACGGTTAACGTTAAGATGCCAACAAACCCCAACTGTGCACATCCAGGTAAGAGGAAAATGGAAAATTCTGCACCTCCAGCGAATGGGGACGGCAGAGCTGGGATGTGCAGCTCAGCAGCCACGGCAACACGCTTCACCTTCAGCCTCAAACAGTTTTGATGAACTATTAGTTTGTCACTAAAAAACCCCAAATTATTTTAAGTATTTTAAGTTCATATCAAACTGAGTAAACCCTGCTTCTGTAACTACCCACCCTTTTGCTCTCCCAAAGCCGTGCCACCAAATCTCTCCACCCTACTCCCTAAAACCATCATCTTCCAGCCCAAAACCAGACCGACGTCGAGCAAAGCCTGACAGTTGCCTCAAAGGTCCAAGATTGCTCCGTGATGGAGATGATAATCCAAAATGACCACTGAACTAAATTACCCGCTGTCGATCCACTTGTAATTTAAATCCAATCCCGCAGAAGCCAGAAGATAAATGTACTAACCATGGTCAATCAATCTCTCTCCCCACAGAAGTTGTACGATGTATTTATTTTACGTGAACCCAGGGCATGTGGATGCTCAGAGGCACTTTTTGCCCAGCTCTCCCCATGTGAGATGAAGTCAAACCTGTAGGATCCCACCACTTCTTCCGTTCCCAACGTACTGAAAAAGTAAGGACAAGGCTTTTCTTCCCATGACACTACAACAGGCAACACGATTTCACTACTACTGATGTGTCGGGTACCACACAAGCTAGAAAAATACATACAGCCTTGCTTATAATTTTAAACAATCTTGACAGTCAATTCTAAATGAAATCCCACCTATCACACAGAAATATTGTGGGGTTTCATTAAAAGCCTATAAAACAGTTTTTCGCATTATTAAATCCTACCTCCTCAAATGCTGTATTACATTCAGTTTGTTGACCGCCACTGAAATGTAATGATACCCCCCCTGACAATTTCATATTCTCTCTTGAGCACAACAGCTTTGTAAAAAATAATATTCATATTATTTTTAAATCTGATCTGGTGGCACATTCTTTGCGCTCAACCCCCCCAGCTCTCAATCTGGCCCCTGTAAAAAGCAACATATGCTGACTATAAATCTCTAAAATGGCTCTATTAATAGAGTAGCGGCGGTGACAGCTTTATAAATGGGCACCATCTTTATGCAAACTGGTTTTTATTAGATTGCATTATAATTTGTAATACGAATGCAAAGATGGCTTTGGAGCGGACGGCAGTGAGGAATAACTCCAACCTGCCAGCGGTTTCAAAGCCCGTGAATTTGGCGTGGCAGATTGCGTGCGCTTGCAACAAGAAGATACTATCAGATTAGCTTTGCTACACCTCTCTGCTCCTCTGCTTTTCCCAATCAGATAGCAAACAGTCTAACAACTGCCTCTGTGTCTGTCAAGCCAATTACTTCCTATTTGCTATGTGCTGACACTCCATTAAAGAAGCAGACAGATGGCGCGATCTTTCATTATCATCCAACTGACTGATAAGCCTCCGGTGTGCGGATGGGGGGAGAGCCAATCAGTTAAATCAAGAGTTACTCCAAAAAACACATCGGGGCAAACACAAAGCCCAAACCAAGAGATTGTTATGCCAGGACCTGCCTGGAGATGCTCTGGAGTATTGGGGCTTGATGGAGCTACTTGGTTCCAGGAACACGTAGGGCCAGGTTTAGATGTTCTGCTATAGACACCCAACTTGGGCATCGCAGCACGGTGGCATCTGTGGTGAAGGGCTGATGAGTGACTCTGGCTGTCCTCTCTGCAGTAGTTGGCCTTCCTTTTAGTCAACGTGAAGAAACAGCCAGGAGGGCCCAGTTCAACCACCAGCTGTAGGATGATCGCATCCCACAGCCCCATGTCCTTGCAAGTATTTGGGAAACACCATTCCATGGACAGCTCTGCTCCCTTCACGTGCCTAGGCCACTTCCATTTTACCGTAGGAAATAAGACACCGTTACCCCAGAAATCTGTGGCAGAGCATTAGGTCCCTTTATCCCAGTCAATGCCAAGGTCACCCCTTAATCCTCCTTTCCACTTTTTATCCTGTACCCAAAGATATGGCTCTGAAACGTGAGATGGAGCAGAACACAGATCCCAGATAATTTCCATGTACCTTACCACCTGACTTGAGAATCTGGATGGGACAGGATTTGGCTAACCAAGGAAGTTACTCTGTGTTTCCGTTAAGACCCAAATAAATCAACGGTGAAAGTCTACTCACACCCCACAGAATATTAGTGTCAGTAAAAGAGGTGAATTTGTGAACAAGGAAACTGAGACAAAGAGCAGCCATTGCTGAACACCCAGGAACAGGATCTGAACACCCAGGAACAGGATGTACGTGTACAACAGGTCTGAAAACGAGAACATAAGAGTCTTCCTCAGCTCACAGCATGTCCACAGCCAAGCCATGGGCAGACCCAAGAAACACCCATGGTCAGATCTATTAATGAGGGAATCAGCCAGACCCATGCTGCCATGACGTGGGTTCCTCTTTTGCCTTCCTCATCACCGAGGATAATGACACAGGTTGGTAGGATCTTGATTAAGTACATCATCATCTTTTCTGAATTATTCTGCTCCTTACTGATTAGGGAACAACTATACTCTGCAGTAAGTCCATCCTCTGCCTATTCTTTCCCTCTCCTGAGGATAAACACGATAAGCCTAGGGCAATGCCAAAATTAGGAGCAACAAGTAAATAAATACAAAGCTTCCTTCGAAGAGTCTTGTTCCTTATCAGCCTGTCACAATGAATACCTGTTACTCTGCAAAAGGAATTGAGAAGTGGGGAAAGATGTCAGTTTAAGAGCCCCAGGGAGAGAACAAATATATTGACCTTCAACAAAAAATGTGCTAGTGCCTCTGGTACTCCTCCACCTGACCCAGAGGGACCTCCGAGGAGATTTCAGTTACTATAGCTAATAGCAAGTGACATTTGGCAATTAAAGGATCAAATAATGGAAATCAAGGATATTTTTTTCACCATGTGCAGAAGTAACCTACAGGAAACAGAATGGGATCCCTACTGATTTTCACGTAGAGCAGAGACGTTATTGTAGACCTGAGATGTTATCGGGTTGGGTTGGGTTTTAAAAATACTCAGTCACGTTGGAATTATGAGACAAGAGAATGCACAATAGAGTTTACTCCAAGACCCCCAGGTAAGCAAGCACACAAATATTAGAGTGCAATCTGAGCACAATCACTTGCCTTTCTCACTGACCTCGCGCATGCAACACCACAGAGGAAAGCTTGGCAGCTTTCAAGCCATGAATAGAATCATGGAATCACAGAATAGTTTGAGTTGGAAGGGACCATGGAGGTCATCTAGTCCAACCCCCTGCAGTAAGCAGGGACATCTTCCACTAGGTCAGGTTGCCCAGAGCCCCATCCAACCTGACCTTGAATGTTTGCAGGGATGGGGCATCTACCACCTCCCTGGGCAACCTCTTCCAGTGTTTCACCACCCTAAGCATAAAACATATTTTCCTTATATCTAGTCTAAACCTCTCCTCTTCTAGTTTAAAGCCATTGCCCCTTGTCTAGGATAACGATTTTGGATCTGGCACCCAATATAACTGTGTCTGTGCTGCTGGGTTGCAGCTATTTGCACAGGAACGCGATGATCCCGTATATAAATAGCTGCCAGCGTACAAAGATACTACACTTTTGAGATCTCGATTACAAATCAAGCCAGGTGACGCTAAGCTACACGCAGTTTCAACCTAATCACATTCATTAGTAAGTTGGCAGCAAAACTTAACTCAATTGGGGCACGCTAATATTGCTATTTAGGAAGGCAAGAAAAAGCGATCAAAAGAACCAGCTGTGCTCCAGGCTCTAGTCATTAGTAAGTACACACCTTGTCTAGGGAGACAGAACTGCAGAAAAAGAACCGATGGAAAATTTACCATATGCCCTTGAAGATATTTACGGCAGGGAAATTACACCACAATTTCGGTAGCCACCACTGTTTCTCTGACAAGGCTCCGTGGGCTCATTTTACAATGTGTTTGGTGACAAAAGAACCAGCTTCCAGAGTAAATACAGATGAAAAAAGCAGGTTATCTGGATTGCCTCTCATCATCCATCTCATTTGGCATCCAGGGTCTGGTCCAAGCTAACGAGGAAAATGGATTTGCACCATGACGGACCAGAGCAACAACGCTGTGCTACTGGAGGCAGCAAATTTGGACAAATTAGATGGTGTACCTCCACTAGGGATCTCCTTCTTCTTCTCAAAAAGAGTCAGGGTATTTGCTTCAATGTCCTCAACAACTTCCAGCACCACGAGTTATATTCTTCCAAGTCAACCTACTTTAACTAAACTAATTCCCTGTGTAGTTCCATTTGTCTATGATTTTTTTTTCAACTTCTGATCTTAAAAACTGAAGCAGGACACAGATGAAGTCTCCTGCCCAGACAATTCATTTCTGTCCACAGAATGATCCTAATGAAACACCCATAATTCATTAGCCTAATGAAATGGGTGAAGTTGCTGTAAACCACAGCGTAAGCCTATAAGGGCTGTATCGCCACCAGGAAAACTCTTTTCTGACCCTCATATGCGTCATTTTAAGTCCAGATGTGCGTCAGTTTTATTATCCCACAATTACTTTGCACAGAGGAGCAAAGCATCCCATTCTGTAAACACGTAACTGTATGAAATGGGGCTGTAAGAACAGTTTAAGGGACTTTCCCACTCCTGACTACAGACGATCAGATCAAAGGACCCATGTTTTAGAGTGAGACAAAGTTATCTTTAAACACAGATGCAGAACAGGAGAACCATCGACTAGAAACCCTCCTTACCGAGCTCACAAATCAGAGCTGGAAGAGGCTAGTACGATGCTACTGGGGTTGTCCAGCCTCTTCATCCCCCAACGTGGGACACAAACTGCCCGGCAGTGCTATCGGTGACTGTGGATGACTTTGTCCTCCCACCATCGTAAATCAACGCTTACAAACACACAGGTTACGTACATTTTGATGGCATCAGCTGATGTGAGTTGTGCTTCCCCACATCTAAGAGATCTCCTGCGTCGTTATGAGTTGAAAGAGGAACTCTCCTCTGAAATGCGCAGAAAATTTCAGCAAGGATGGGGAAACTCCTGTTAATGACTGTATGGGAATTACACTAATTAACGATATGTAACAGATGGGCTGATAAAACAGGCTCCCATCCGTGGTGATCCCACCCTGTCCTGCCAGCCAGCAGCACTCCAGTTGAAATGGGATGGCAGCTTTCAGGTATTTCATCTTCCCAACTAGGGCTGTGGCGATACACTGAAAATCTTATTATTTGGGAAACACCACATGCACAGAGCCAGGAAGGAATAAGGCTAATTAACTCTTAGGAATTAGCCTAATTAACTCTTAACTATCTATCAAAATACATCAAAGAGTTTTTATTAGTTCTAATTAGTCCAGTTACGACGCTATCACAGGGTCAACGCAAAGTTGGTGGCCTTCTGTTAGGGATGGCAAACTCATACATTTATTGGGCTACGAGGATGTTTCCTACAGCAATGGGGCAGGGTGTTCTCCCAGTCTAAAGTTGAAAGTCACCCTGTAAATAAAGCTTCAGGTTTGTTCTTATATTCCTCCAAAGCACGACAAACCTCAGAGCAGGTCTCACGAGCTTGGGAAGATGAAGTCTATGCGCCACGCTGAAGCATTAATTTAACACTTTAAAACATTCATGTAAACACAGAAAAAGAGATCATAGAATCACAAAATGGTTTGGGTTGGAAAGGACTTTAAAAACCATCTACTTCCTATCCCAATGCTGTGGGCAGGGACAACAGACGAGCACTGTCCCTGTGCTAGTGAGACCCCAGATCTCCCAGAAGGTGACATCTAGCTCTTCTCCTGGCATATCCCCGGGGACCACAGCCCCTTCATGGCCTCCCGTCCTCCCATCCATAGCTTCAACGCAAGAAAAAAGCTCAAAGATGCCTTTTTTCACCCCACTGACACGAGTTAATCCAGGACAAGGTGTGAGGAGGGGTCATTTCATTTCAGCTTAGTGGAACCACTTTGGCTCTGGGAAGGTGATGTGTCCATGCACTTAATTAGATTTTTTTCCTTCTAGAAACCAGAATGATGACTCCCAAGCTGAGTAACTGGATGATGTTTGGGCTGTGCGAAGTAGCACAGACCAAGAAAAGACACGTAGGCGTTGGCCCAAACTGAAGTTCGCTCTTTAAGAAGAACAACAATGGCTGTAGCATCTATAACATAATCTACCGATAGCAACCTGACTATTTTTCTCAGCAAAACAAAAAAAAGCTGGAAAACACACTTCTGCAGTCTGCCACATCTTCTACAGGCTCTCCCTTGGATATTCAAAACTGATGACTGGACAGAAGCCACACAAAAATAATCCCATTTATTCCCTTCAGTAATGAAAAAAGAAGAAGAGATGTTGTTTCAGATCAGGAATTAATAAGAAAAGAAAAAAAAAGAAAGTCTGTGGTATCATGATTTGTTCCTTTAATATTTATCCTAAAATAAATGTTGCAATTAGGATTATGTACACAGCACCATAGCTGGACTTGACAACCCTACAGACATACAATATGGCCTCTCATAAACATGAAAGAATGACTCAGACTCAAATGCAATCAATCAAAAATGGCAAGAATTAAAAAATAGGCTTCTTTCTTCTTCATTTGTTTTCCTACTTATGAGCGTTTCGGGTTCAGCTCAGGCACATTTTCAAGCTGACTTCTATTGGCATAAAGACTAGAAAACAACCAAGAAGACAAAACCCACCCCTCTCCCTCCCCAATTCCTAGGCGCTGGTGGTGTCACAACATCTGTGAGCAGAAGACATCACCTGGCTGATACTGCTGAGAAGGTGAAGAATGAAGACAGGCTGAGAGAGTTGGGGGTGTGCAGCCTGGAGAAGAGAAGGCTCCAGGGAGACCTTCCAGCACCTTCCAGTGCTGACAGGGGGCTACAGGAGAGCTGGGGGAGCTCTGGATCAGGGGGTGCAGGGACAGGACGAGGGGAAGGGGTTTGAGCGGGAAGAGGGGAGATTGAGACGAGACAACTTTTCCTTGTGAGGGGGGTGAGGCAGTGGCCCAGGGTGCCCAGAGAAGCTGTGGATGCCCCATCCCTGGAGGGGTTCAAGGTCAGGCTGGATGAGGCTTTGGGCAACCTGGGCTAGTGGGAGGTGTCCCTGCCCATGGCAGGGGGTGGCACTGGATGATCTCTAAGGTCCCTTCCAACCCAAACCATTCGGTGATTCTATGACTTCATCCACATGACTCTTTAAACACAGATGACGGTGGTTGTAGAGTTTAGAAACCACACGGCTTTTCTCTTAGTCAGGCAAGAGGGTGAGCTCACAAAATCTTGGACTGTGGTGGTCTCCAGTGAATCAAGCAGCAGAAGATAAACAGTCTAGTGAGAGAAGCAGCTCGGGAAGTGAGTAACTGGAGAGAAGGAGCATATGATGAAATATTTCAGATTAGTGCAGCTGTGCACATGGCTACTGAATGTATTTTTGATGTCCTGATCATCTATTTTCTTTAGTGGGGTGTCTTTGGCACCAAAAGTGAAATGGACACCAAAGAAAATGGGGGAGAAAAAATATTGACTCAGGCTAAGGAGTCCTGAGTGCTTCAAAGCTGAAGTACAGGTACAGCCAGAAATCCTCCTGCGTGATGCAGCAGCACCAGGCACTCAGTGGATCTGGTTTTATCTTACAAGTCCATAAACCTGCTCGATACTTGATCTCTTTCACCTCTTTAATCAAGGTGGCTAGAACACGAGGTAGGTGTCTTCCAGTTATAAATTACCATTGTCGAATCAATATTCCTAACAGTTAAAATGGTAGAGAGAAAGAAGAAAAGTTATTCTCAGGTGTCTCGGGTACTTTTGAAGCACTAGAAGTTAAATAACCCCACATTTTCCATGGAAATAAGGGTACTTTGATACGGAATCTTTCCAACGGGATGACTGAATTTGATAGTCTATGTTGTAGGGTTTTTTTTAACACATAATATTCCATTTATCTGTCTAGAAGGCATCGTCAACTTGAAAGCAAACTACTTTAAAAATCCTTTTCCTTAGTTGTGCTTCTGATGTCAACAAAAATGATTCAAGAGGAGAAAGAAAATACTGATTACTTATCACCACGTTATAGCGCTTATTTCTGCTTCTCAGGCTTTGTAAAGAAAATACATCTCTTAATTTCAATTTTCATTTCCCTGCGGTTTCACCCTTTAGCACTGATGCAAAATAAAATAAAATAAAATAAAATAAAATAAAATAAAATAAAATTCTCTTTGGACCACTGCCCAGAAAATATATACAGAATACTTAACCCCCCCATGCCCAGAGCTTAAAATAAGCATGGAGAGATGACAACACACACACACGTACAAACACATAGATCCTTTTAAAACTACATTTTGGGTCTGAAGAACCTGAAGCAGTGCAACACTTCCCAGCCTACAACTCTTCCTACGATGAACCGTGCTCCAGCATGGTTCAAACAGCTTTCCCGGAGCAGTTCCCCACTCCAGCTTCTCCAACACTCGGAAACGCTCTCCTCCCTTTAATGGGATGTTGGAGCCTTTTGACTTTCACAGCAGATGCATTGAAGACTCCGTGATGTCATTTAATTACAGACATTGGGAAAAAGGCTGAAAGCTTTATTCTACCCAGCCTGCGCTGTCAGCTCTCCAGATGGAGTCACGCACCATCCCATATTGCTCAGACAGAAACTCCACCGAGGAAAAAAGTAGAGACTGGGAAGAGGAATCCAATAGCTCACTTCTCCTTGGGTTTCTCCCCTTTAACACTAGCACGCAGCATTCAACCCCCGATGAAATAATAGCTTTAGATTAGTCTCTTCTCACTTCCTCTCTCTCTATATTTTTACACCTACATACACTTATCGGGATAATCATAATTGCACAGATAGCAAAGCAGAAGTATACATGCAGTGGCAGACAGGCCTATGTAAAACTTTAAATAAATGCAAGATTCTGCCAATTCTAGNGAAGGAGGTATGAAAAGTGCTTTTGTCTTTCTCAGTAGATCCGTTACCTGTAGGATGTACCCCTGGATTCCCCCTCAGCACCACCGTGCAATAATATGGGAGAAAGAAACAACCTATTGATCATCGAAACCCTCCATCCCGCAGCGAGCACGGAATAGCATCCTCCAGCACAGAGGGTATGAAACCAATGGTGACATCAAAGGGACGTGATGCCNAATAACAGAATGAATATAACATTAGTTTGCTGGTAGCAACTACAGAGAAGAAAATGAATAAAAGAGGGAGAAAGGGCTTGGTGGAGAGAAGGAGGTATGAAAAGTGCTTTTCTCTTTTGCAGTAGATCCGTTACCTGTGGGATGTACCCGTGAATTCCCCCTCAGCACCACCATACAATAATATGAATGGGAGAAAGAAACAACCTATTGATCATCGAAAGCCTCCATCCTGCAGCGAGCACGGAATAGCGTCCTCCAGCACAGAGGGTGTGAAACCAACGGTGACATCAAAGGGATGTGGTGTTGGACCTACGAGAAGGGGACTGAGGAGATACAATACCAAATATTCTCAATCCAACAGAAGAACAGTGCTCTGAGAAGCCAATTCTCAACTTCCATCCCCTCCCAAAATCAGTATTTAGTCAAATAGGAGACATGCATAGCTCAAGGATGCTCTGATACAAGAAGAGTTGCAAAAGTTTAACACCCAGCTCAGGAAATCAGCCTAAACTGTGAACCCTGGAGCCATGGCAGACCTCTCAGTTCCCTAAGGAAAAAAAAAATTGATTTGGTTTGAGTTTTGGATTAAAGCAATAAAAAAGAAAACCTTCTGCATTTCTTTATCCATTTCATTCACCCCTACCTTAGGATCACAGCACCACATACTGAAAAGTAACGGATTTATAGCTCAACAGAAGATGCATTCAGCAGTAAAGAGGCACCAAAACTTGATCTCAACCCAAAAAAAACCCATCATCACTCTTTGGATTTACAAAGCCTGTTGACAGTAGTGTAGTGTGTGAATGAAGTCAAGAAAAGTTAATTAAAAAATAATAACGTCCCTTCCTTGCTGCTCCCTTCTTTCACCTCCTTTTTCTTCTATGACCTTACAGAACAGAGGATCCAAAAATTAAGTTAATGAGAAAACAGACTGATTGAAGTCATACAAGAACAGGCACGCACAGAAAAAGCAGCTGTTTATCCCATTACTGCATCCTCTGAACAAAAAGGGATCATACGATTAGTTCTTCCTTGCTGATGAGAGCTGACCCAGGTTGGAAAAAACAAAAAAATTATTCTCAGCACTTGGCCAAATTTCAAATCTGATTTGAAAGGCGGCTTGATAAAGATGGAAAGAAAAGGATTGGGGCATATGCCTACTTTGGAGAGACCCAAACTCCCACCCCAGGGCTTGCACCTCTGGTGCAGCCAGAGCAGCGGTACCGACACTTGTCAGAAGACACTTCACAGAACTTCACACTCATCCTTCTCCCAAACCTTTACCTTCTGCAGTCTACGCTTGTGATTGAACATGCTCACCTTGAGCACATTGTGGGGCTGTGCAAGAAATTGCAGCTTCAAAGGCAAGAAGCTGTGGATGCCCCATCCCTGGAGGGGTTCAAGGCCAGGCTGGATGAGGCTTTGGGCAACCTGGGCTAGTGGGAGGTGTCCCTGCCCATGGCAGGGGGTTGGAACTCGATGATCTTGAAGGTCCCTTCCAACCCAAACCATTCTGGGATTCTCTGATTCCATAAATAATTAGCAAATTCCTACAATGACAACACAATTGATGGCAAACTCAACCCAGAAGGCTTGAGGACATCATCACTATGCAGACCCCTAGGTCACTAGGCTAGAAACACCCTTTGATTTTGGAAATGAAATCTAGGCACACTTTCACCCCAGGTTGGACAACACCCAACTCCTGATGTGCACACAGCAGAACCCATTTTCATTCCAGTTCTGGACAGAAAAAAAGTAGGGCTCAAATTTCTTGCATTATTTCACACTTTTTTCAAATGAAGCCCCAAGTGGATGGCGATGAAAGAGTACACAAGGACGAGAGGATGCTGAACAATTCCCAGAAAATCAATTTCCAGCTGCTGTTTTCATTATTTAGATTTAAGAAAAATCCCCACACACAGAGGATTGTGAGTCTGAGCTATTGAGAAACCGGAGACAGAACGTAAAAGTCAGCAGCATCGAGTAAACCATTAAAAAATATCAATTTATAGACAGGGACATTAAATATTTTGTATTTAAGCTTTTTGCTCGTACAGTAAAAATGGCAACTGGATATAAATTTCACGCTCCTGAAAAAGCAGAAGCTCGTCGCCCACAAACCCCAAATGATAATGCAACTTTGGAACGGAAATTTCAACTCCAAAGGTAATTTCCCATTGACAGTGCTCACCGATGCATGGATTATACTCGCAGGGACGCGTAAATAGGATTTGTTTGATTGCTTTATCATCCCTCCATTATATCAAATCTTCCAAAGCAGTGGGAGACATCACAGGGCTGTTTGTAGAGTCCTTGTTTGAAGACACGGTGGGGGCAAAATTGTATCAGTCCTATCGAGGAACAGGGCCTGACCATGAAATCATAATTAATGCCATAACAATCTACTTACAAGTCTCTGAAGCAGGCAGGATGGGGATAAATTAGAAGCAAAATATTGTTAGCATTTTATTTAAATTAAATTTGAAAAAGTCTGACATGACAGGAACCATATTACAGGCTAATAAGGGATTAGATGAAACAATTACAGGAAAGGTTTGGGTTTTTTTGCTTTTTTTTTTAAATGATGTAAAAAACTACAACATCACTGCTTTGAAGCCACAATTCCAAATTTTCTGGAGTAGCACGACACCTGTCAAGAGTTACGGTTTTCAAGAAAGTGTCTCGACCAGGGAAACCAAGCAGGTGAATTATCCTGCCCTAAAATTCCTTTAGCAGAGAATTTTCAGCTCAGCACCTTACAGATCCAGGTACGATTTCCACATCACTGTGGGATCACAACAGGAAGCTCTCAGCATGGGAAAGGAGGGTTGGCAAAATAATCATGAGGAAAAAAAACGTTTTGCAGCTGCCCATGTACAATGGTAATAAAAGAGAGACAATGAAGCATCTGCTGTGACCTTGGCAAGGGGGAAGTCAGACAGGACAGCAGAGAGGACTGCTCTCACCTGGAAAAAACAAATTGTGTAACTGGCTTTACTGGAAAAGGTTTTATTCTATAATGATTGAAAAAAAAAACTAACAAACAATCAAACCATCAATACCACAGAATGGTTTGGGTTGGAAGGGACCTTAGAGATCATCCAGTGCCACCCCCTGCCATGGGCAGGGACACCTCCCACTAGCCCAGGTTGCCCAAAGCCTCATCCAGCCTGGCCTTGAACCCCTCCAGGGATGGGGCATCCACAGCTTCTCTGGGCACCCTGGGCCACTGCCTCACCCCCCGCACAGGAAAACATTTCTTCCTAATAGCTAATATACATAACCAAACCTAAGGCAATATCTTAAATGATGGACTTTCAATAACAGACTGTATTTTTAAGCCAGGACTTCCAAACGTGGTGGGGAGCTGAGTAATTGGTCAATACATCAGTAATTAGGTGACTAACCTAGAAATGATGATGATGGCGATATTGATGTGGATGCCCCATCCCTGGAGGGGTTCAAGGCCAGGCTGGATGAGGCTTTGGGCAACCTGGGCTACTGGGAGGTGTCCCTGCCCATGGCAGGGGGTTGGAGCTCGATGATCTTTAAGGTCCCTTCCAACCCAAACCATCCTGTGATTCTATGATCTTCAGACTCCAGGATGCTTTCACCCAGTTTCCCACTTAATGAGCTACTCTAGCACACAGGTCCTTGGCCTTGCCTGGCCACCTCATGGGCAGAACAGTGGCTCAGCAACATGGCTTCCAAAATGACATGGTAGCACATGGTGCCCTCTGCTCTACTGGCAAAGGCCAGAGATACATGATGGGCAAAGAAGACGGACACTTGGTGATTTATTGAGATGCTTTCTATGGATGGCTCATAGCTCCTGAACACTGGTATCCACCGTCTTTGCACTCTGGCCAGAACAAATGAGGTTCATCCAAAATGTGGTACATGGGAACATCAGCTTTGAGACCATAACAATATTTATTCTTAAACCATCCTGTGATCTATGGAACCTAACACCCTCACTTTAGACACCAGGAATTGAAGGACACGTGCACAAGTGGAAAGAGTAGAAAGAGAAATGCAGAGAGAGAAAGAGATGGGAAGAAGTCAACGTGGTTCTACATTACAGCTGCTCTGAAGCCACTTTTCCTGAAGCTCACAGCAAGCACCAGGAACAGCTGGGAATCAGGATCTTCAGAACTATAGAAACTCTTGCACAAGTGCCAACAGGACTACCTCCTTCTAGGGGCTTGACCCCCATCTTCTAAAATAATGACTACCCAGTGGTGGAGGAGGAGAGGAGCACTACTGGAGGAGACCTCCAGGATTAGACATTTCTCGAGTCATACAACAGAACAGAATCATTAAGGTTGGAAAAGATCTCAAGGATCATCAAGTCCAACCGTCAACCCAACACCACCCAACCCACTAACCCATGTCCCCAAGCACCACATCCACACGTTTCTTGACCCCCTCCAGGGATGGTGACTCCACCACTGCCCTGGGCAGCCTGTTCCAATGCCTGAGCACTCTTGCAGTGAATAAATTTTTTTCTAATCTCCAGCCTAAACCTCCCCTGGCACAACTTGAGGCCATTCCCTCTTGTCCCATCACTTGTTATATGAATGTTATAAGGCTCCCTGACACGTTATCTTTGAGAAAACCTGGAGATGGGAGGAATTAGGAAATGTTCCCCTGTGCTACCAGGAAATCATACCCCTTTCATTTTGCTGCAGTATCCACGCACATCCAAAACACATAGAGCACAGGAGGAGTCATCGTCCTGCTTCACAGCACGCGGGGAAAGGCGACGTTAACTGTCAAACTACCATCTTATATATTCCGAGTTAATTCTGGCAACCGATTTCAATTAGGGCAAGGAGGGGGGAGGGAGTTCTGCTGTCCTTCACGTTACTAGACATGTATTAGGAACGACAGCCTATGATTGCTGCAGACAGCATCTAATTAACTGTCATTATAAAACACATGTCAAAGCCCGGGGCCTGTGCTGGATCCGCTGTCTAATTTAGCTCCAGAATATTAAAAATTCCCTTGAAACAAGCCGGTGAATGAATTTTGTTGTCTTATTAAACATTCCTTACCCCCCCCCATTCCTAAACCCTCCTTCCTCTTTGCTGCTCGGTATTTGGAATAAATGATGGATTAAAACTGTTTCTTTTCTTCCTCCTTATTGCAGTCAGCCTTAAAGAGAAGGATTAGAACACAAATATGACATGAAAGTGGGAGCTGTCTGCAGAACTATTAGATGACTAATGAAACAATTACATCCAAACAACCACGACAATTACTTGTGGAGCTTATTTTTTTTCTGTAGCATGCTGCAAAGTCAGACCTTAAGTTGTCTTATTCTTTTTTTTTTAAATTAATTAGAGTAAGCATAAATTAATCCATCTCTGTTTCTGGGAGCATTAAGGGCATGGGGAAGCAGAGCAGAAGAGCTGGATGGAAGCTCCTTCATTAAATTCCTGGTGACATCTCCAGCTTTGCCGCACAAAGTTACCCAACGTACGACAACTGTCGGTATCGCGGCAGGAATTCAGTGGGGTAAAAGGGAAGGGACGGAGGTGAGCTAATGGGATTTTAATCCCTTTTAGAACAACTCAATACAAGCTGTTTATTGTGGACTGACGTGCGACCAACCTGCTATCCCTACCCAATTTTTTGAGAAAATGCCAAGAACGCAATGACCCTAGTGATACAACACCAGAGTATGCGACCTAATGAAATGTCATGCTATAAAACCAGAGAGACTTCATTAGGAAGCTTTTTTTTCGATAAATGTATCTCCAAGTGGCATTTTTTGATTCAGCTCAGAAGTGTATTTTGATGTTGAGTCCACCTTAGCGTTAACAGCACAACCTGCTTGGAGAAACACGAGCATTTCTGGAGTTTATGGGATTCCACTCCCAGAATGCCAGACAAATTACATCTTCTGGGATTGTATTCTCTCCAGTTAACCTTTTAGAGAAACCATTTATTTTCCCTGAAGGCTATACAGTGTAGACCTTCCTTTTCCAGCCCAACCACCAGAAGAAAATGAAGAGCTGATTATTCCCAGCAACAACACCTAAAAGCCTAGGAAATTACCTTCACCATGCAGGTAGTCCAATTTTGGAATGAGATGCTCCAAAACCCATAATCCATGAATATTTCTCAATTTAGCGTTCTTTCTCTTTTCCAGATGTAAAAACCAACCAAGAAGAAGAGTGTCCTTAGAGGATGTTATGATAATGTAACAAAAAGTGCGCAGAAAATAGCTCCTAGCATTGAAGTCTTATTGTCATGATCTAAAGGGTCTATGCCTCAAATAACTGGGTTTTCTCTAACTCTGCTTAAGTAGCTATAACATGCATTACCTGGGACAAAATAGGATAACGAAGCCAACAAACTAGCTCTTTTTTCCTCGAGGAAAAATGGAGTTTTTGCCCTATGGAAATCCCGGGAATCCATCCAAACGTGCTTTCTTTACAGAAATGTTCAGTACTTTCCCCAATTCACAGGATGGTGTAATGTGCCTTAGCAGAGCCGTGCATCGCAGGTGTTTGCGGCTCAATTGCAGAAACGGAATGAGATTCAGACACAGCCTCCAGGCAGAAGGGAAGAAACAATCTGTGAAAAATACCGACTCGGGGGGGGTCAGAGAGTTCATTAATCATTAAAGCATGAAGTTCCCTTGCTCCACATCTCTGTTCCGTGTTTGTAAATATAGTACCTTGCTATAGTTAAAGCTCGATATAAAAACCAGCTCCAGTGCCCCAAGGGTTGATATTGAAGAGTTTTGATTTCCTAGATCCAGCCTACCTGAAATCTCTCAAGCCTACCACTCGCTCCAAACAGTATTACGACAGACACTATCCTGTTCTCAAGGTAGAAGCCCAGAGAGATTGCACAGCTTCCAGAGCTGTGATTTCAACCTATCTCCATTTCCTCCAGCTTGCTGAAGATGCCACAGAAAGGATGGTCTCAGCATCATTGGACCAACCCAAGACATCCGTGATTTGGGTTCAAGTATCTCATCTACGGAGACACCAAGATATTAATTTAGAGGTCTATATGTAAAATAGGTTGAAGAATACAGCAAATGAAGGTCCTAAAATTGTTTTACATAGGGTATCGTGCCTAAAGCCTTCATGCTAATTAGCCTCTCCTTAAAAGCTGAGTTATTTCCATGATACTCCCTTTGTTTATGGCAAATCAAAAAAAGGACAGAAAGCAATAGTTAGACAAAGCATTTAAAGCAAAAAGACATTTACAAAAATGCTATTCCTGGAAGATGGTTTTAGGCTTTGAAAATATAACCAGGAGGTTTAGTCCCAAGACAGGTAAAGAATTTCCAGTGTCCTTGTTTTTTTTTTAATTTCCAGAAACTACGAGATAATACGGGTTTTTATCTCCCTTTTCAGTTTCTGTTCTCTGTAAGGAAACATATCTCCCTGCTTCCACTTCTCAAAGTCTGACTCGTGTTGCCTCGCTCATATATTTAATTTTATATTTGACTCATATATTTATTTCCCCTCCTTTGCCAAGTACAAGCCACCAGAGCTGAACTCTCCCAAGTGCAAATCAAAGACGGCACGAAAAAGCCATGGATCCACCAAAGCCGATTGGTTTTTTGCAATGGACTTCAGTGGAAGAAAAACTTAAAACTATAAAATCTGGTTTGGATCCCCATTTTACTCATGTGTAGTGCCACTAGTAGCTGTGATTTTTATCCATCCTTGGGAAATAAATAAACTTAAAACCCTCTTGAGAGATTTGTGAAGCACCAAGGGTAGGTGGGATATCTTATTTTAGCGATTCAGTCAACTGGTGTACAAGCTTGCGACGGCTGTGAGATGTTTTGGGTGGAAAGGCAACCATACTGCTTTACAACGGGAAATTATTCCTGAAATAATGGTGCCCAGAGCCATTAACAGGCATTTCTAGCAGATCTCATTAATGTTACTATTGAATCTTCCACTTCTGTACTTTTTCTCCTTTGATTCTTCAATTTCTACATTTTTTTCCCCGTGATTTTTCAATTACGGTATCTAATGGTGGACTTGTGCCCTTCACTCCGTACAGAGGAGTAAATCACTCATTTCTTTAAAATGCTTATTTCCCAAAGTAGATTAATGATGGTGATTATTAACAGAGAAGATGCATTTAACAAGTCTGAAAAAAAGGTATCACTGCTCAGCAAAGCATTTAAACACACGGCATGAAAACACTTTGCAATTCTTACTGGTTTTACTCTATTCCCAAGGTACCCCAGTCACAGGTCAGCATTCAAATGAAAGATTAAAAATGCTACAATTGGATGGACACAACAGTGTGCCAAGTTCTGCAAAAAAAAAAAAAAATTCTTCTTTCTCCTGATTTTGTAGCATAGTTAAAAATTACTAACTACAATTAGTAAATATTGAAGAAGAAGAGATACTGCTCCTGTGTAATCTGTGGGAAGACCTCAGGAGTGTCTGTATTCTCTTCCCAGTTTCATTTCAGAGATTACGAAGACACCGAAGACCCTTGGAGGTTCACCACACTTATTAACATTCAGCTCCTTCGCCGATATCTCGTTCAATGGTACATTTCGTCTTGAAAAATGCAAAGAAACATCCATAACCCTTCTTGGGATGCGAACAAATCCTCTCTATCCTGCTATGTAATCCTGGCTATGTTTATCATTTGCTTTAGAAGAATTACGTCTTCCATCTGCTCCAACCACATCAGTCTATTGAGTTGCTTCTTTCTTACCGCTTTCCTGAGGTTCTCAAGTTAAATACAATAATACACTC
The DNA here is from genome assembly GCA_013400615.1 of Syrrhaptes paradoxus. Classification (NCBI taxonomy): domain Eukaryota; kingdom Metazoa; phylum Chordata; class Aves; order Pterocliformes; family Pteroclidae; genus Syrrhaptes; species Syrrhaptes paradoxus. The sequence goes on along the minus strand of VZTO01016717.1, from coordinate 48,840 downwards.
CGGTTCAGCGATCCCCCAGCAGCTCACTGCTCGATTGAGAAACAACCTCCAGGAGCCAATGCGATAAAGATAGACCAGTACATTTGCCAGATATATCTAGAGATATATATTCTGTGAAATATACATAGAGAGAGGCGATACATATGGGTGTGGGTGGATGTACAAACACAAACTCTACTCCTGTTGTATAGTATTTAGTCACAGAAACAATTCGATCCTTGGTTATTAGCTTCCTTATTGAAAATGATTAAAAATATTTATAGTATCCCTTTCCTTTCAATGTTAGGGGTTAAATATAAATTCACAGATCAAGACTGGAGCTAATGGGCACAGTATTAAAATACAAATAGATCCCTGGCTGTACAATATGTTTAGAGTACTTTACATTTAAAAAAAGTAATTAAGAGCTTGGGAAAAGGTCAGGTTTTCCACTGGGTTACATTTTTTTCTAGAATGAGAAAGTAGTTCCCTTCCAAAGCCTCACGACAAAAAAGACAAATGGACTTTTTCTTTGTCAGATGGAAAAAGGTCTCGGTGGGTGATAAATAGCAAACCCATCCAGTTTTGTAATCTAGTAAGAAAAAATATACATCTTTGTGCTGAGGTACAAATCAACCCATTTTTTTCCTCTCTTTGCTTAATCATCAAATAAAAATATAATATATTATGGTAAGTTTCAGTTAGTCTAAATAGAATTTCATTCACATTAAAGAATGTAACCTATCATTTGACAAAAACAGAGCAACTATTCTTTCAGAAAGCACATAAAAATCAGTAATTAAATTTAACTAGAAAGTGTGTGGCTTTTCTGAAAAGAATTACACTGTTGATTGTGTTAAGCAAATAATAATTAACGCAAGTACATACAGCTCTAATTAGCGAGGAATTTAATTAAACAAATATGCCAACATAACAAGATGCATAACAAAGTAATTGTACTATGTCTTGCCAACGCAGTCTTTACTACTTCAAAGTTTTTACACGGTGATTATAAAGTGATTTTGAACGGCTGGGTACACAGGAGCAGCAAAACAGGATCTACGGAGCCGTGCTGAAATGCACAGAACCCCATAAACCCCAAAAAACTGGACCATCCGTTGAATTCCCTGCACCACTCCATCACTGTGTCTATTTTCTACAATGTGGAAGGGACATTGTAGAACATTTTCATTGCAGAACATTTCACATTGTTGAAAGTGAACACTTTCAACAGTTCTGGCTTTCAGGATTGCAAAGGAGAATTCCTTTTTCCCTACATTAACAAAAGTCAAACTTATCATCACTGACCTCTTCTCTTGTTTTGACAGCCTGGAAATTGTGAAGTGGTACCAGGATATAGAGTTGGAGAAGAGTTGAGGTTGGAGGACCATCTAGTTCAACCCCTACCCAAGCAGGGACAGCCAGAGAAAGTTGCCCAAGACCATGTCCAGTTGGGTTTTGGATATCTTCAAGGATGGAGACTCCACAACCTCTCTGGACAACCTGCTCCAGTGTTTGACATCATAAAAAAAAGTGTTTTCTTACATTTAATGTTCTGTACTTCAATCCACTGATACTTTCCAGCTCACAGGTACAAAGTCTATAGTATCATGATTGGAGAAACTTGGAATTTCCCAGCATTCTCCCTCTGATGGTCAAGTAAGCCTGGAAAGTTTGCATGAAAAAGGATCCTACAATCCTTCTTCCAAACACAGTGGTGCTGCCATGGTGCTCTTCTCAAGGTACTACTTTACCAAAAAAGCCTCTCTAACCATCCCGAAATCCTTCGCCAGTTCCGTCACAAAGTCAGACCATCACGATCAACTGGAAGTGTTTTTTTTCCTCAAGAAATAACAGAATCTCCTTCAAAACCTACCTCCAATTTTGCTAGATGAAATATCCACAAATCCCTGGAGTCAAGAAAAGGTTTTTCAATGACTTCAGCATCCTTTAAGTTAAAGTTTGCAAGTGCCTACAATTGTCCTACTACCCAGTTCGCTCTGAACTTTCATCAAGACCAGGGTTAGGACCAAGAGTCCGAAGGAAGACACTTCCATCTCCAAAAATTCATTTATATTTTGGCCATCAACACAGGCACAGCTCCGCCATGAAGGAGAAAAAAAATCCTCGGGTAGTAAAATCCCATTTTCTCTCCACCAGTTTCAAACTCAATTTTTAAACGAATGGTACACAGCTACAGGGTTGTAATTTTCTCCTAAATTATTTCTCCAAGCTACAACATCGGAAAGAGGATTTGTGCCTCTGTGCCCCCTTAAGTATTTCCAGCCACAGTACAGACATTTTTAATCAGTAGAAAAAGAAAATTGAGGAGGAAAAAGAACACAAGGAAACTATATGTTTTTGCAGAGCTCTTTATGACCTAGGAAGCAGGGAAGAGTCATGGGCATTTTTGAAACAAATATGCAATGCCCAGATTGCATCAGTTAATATCTTTTATGAGTCTTGTTCCAAACCCGCAGCAGAAGCGGTATTATACAGCCTAATGAAATCAATTCATCTGTGTGACTTTGCAATGGTTGGACTTTTTCCAGAAGGGCTCCTTGGAGCATCTTTTGTTCATTCTCTGTCTCTTCCTAAATTTCTGAAGGTAAACAACAACAACAACAAAAACACTAATTTCTTTCCCGACACTATAACCACTGCAGGTTGAAGCCCCAAAGGATTTTTTCTGCTTATCAATCCCATTCTCAGCCTAAAGCTGAACACCATTATTCTGCACTTTATTATTTCTTAATTTATTATTTGTATTACCATAGAGCCTGGAGGCTTTGGAGTGCACTGATTTTGTGGTTTATTTGTTGGTTTCTTGGGCTTTTTTTTATGATAAACTGAAAGATCAGGCTTCCTATTGGCATCAAATTCATTGAACAAGGACCCTAAAAACTCAGCGTGTAATTCGGTATCGCAGGAATCAGGCTTTTCAAGGGGTGATGGTGGGGTTTTACCACGACAGGATGTTTTCTATTACCATGTGTCACAACGCAAGCAATTGCTTGTCAAAGATATTGACATCTGCAGCGAGAAAGCTGCTGCTACTTACTTTTTTAACTTTTTTTTTTTTTTCACGGTTTGATTGCCACACGTATCATGTCAGCATCTACTTTTGTGATTAAAAGAATTGGAGAATCTAGAGGCAATTTAATGAAATGTAAAAAGCTGCTGACACTAAGGGCTACTGTACACGACCATGAGCACGCTGAGTTACAACACACCAGAGGACTGAAGCAAGAGATAGACACGCTTATCTGGAAGGCAAAGACTCTGGAAATTGCCGTTTGAGTTGTGTTGCGTGTTACATCTACAGAATCCCAATGAGGCTGGGTTTTAACACACTTCATCACCAGGAAACAATACTGGTCTTAAAGAACTTGGTCTTCATAGAATCACAGAATGGTTTGGGTTGGAAGGGACCTCAAAGATCATCCAGTTCCAACCCCCTATGGATGCCCCATCCCTAGAGGGGTTCAAGGCCAGGCTGGATGAGGCTTTGGGCAACCTGGGCTAGTGGGAGGTGTCCCTGCCCATGACAGGGGGGTGGAACTCAATGATCTTTAAGGTCCCTTCCACCCCAAACCATTCTGGGATTCTATGATACCCCCAACCCTGAAGATCAATTTGCCCATTTTGGGCATTACAAACAGCAATGGAAAACTGCGTGCAGAGAGAAGCGTCTCCATCCAGTTCTTGGCCTGGATTTGTCCTCTCCAGTGTCTGGCTGGAGACTGCAGCTTGCTGAGATCCATCTCCTCCACGCCAGCCTTCATTTTCCTAACAGAACCCAGCCAACCTTTTTTTTTAATTTTTTTTTCACTCAGCTCCTGCAGCAGAGGTTTCTGCTCCTGTTAATGGCTTCTCCTTCACACGTTTTTTGAAGACAGGTAATCAAACCCAGTCACAGCTATCACAGGGAAAGTTTCAAATGCATCCAGTGTAACAGCATTAACACTTTTCATTAATATCCATTAATTTCCTAATAAAAATGTTTCCCGGATGGCATTTGCCTTTTTCACAGCTGTAGCACCCTGGCAGCTCAGTGTCACCTTGTCTAACACCCACCACGGCTTTCTCCTCCCCGTGGTTTCCACCCGGCGAGCCCTCAGCCCCATATCTCCTACCAGCCCTTTCTTCTCGCTTTCCCTTCCTTCAAAGCCACCGCAAGAAATTTTGAGCTGCTTAAGCAGAGCAATAAAATGTGATTACGTTCAATAACTTACAGCAGAATCAAATCTTTTCTCGGAAACAATCTCATTCTGAAGCCAGGATCCACTAACCTTCCTGGGAAAAGATGATATATTGGAAGAAAACCCAATGTCAGCCACACTAAACCACGACGTTAACGCTTGCTTACCCTCTTGCTTGCAGTAGGAGAAATCTCCGGCAGGCAATTTACCACAGGTACAATTAAGAAAATGCACAAAGGATTTCTGGGAAGGCATTTATCCTTTTGTTTTACCTATTGTTAAGAAAGCAGTTGATTACAGAATGGGAAAAATGGCTTTTACTCTGGATAAAGCACACTTTTTTGGAGTGAGACAATAGACATCTGGAGAAACCCAACTGTACCAGCATGAAAATTTTCACATAGTAGATTAGTAAAAAACCTTAATGCGTTATAAACACATAGCAACGCAGCTTGCTGTTCAGCTTGCACAACAGCTCTCAACGGAAGCATGGAGAGAAACATCATCAAGTAAATGCAACAGAGGCACGATGGATAAAATAGAAGTACCTTAACTACTGGAGTATTTCACTACAAATTGTCTTGCTAAACAAGATCTGGCTGAGATTTCATAAGGACATCTGTGTCTCTGGATGGAAGCTCAGAGAAACTTTCTTGGCACAGCTGATGTTGCTTTTTTCTTCATTTCTACAATGGACCAACACCAACTGGTCTTGCCAGTAACACTGGACAACAAGCGACTTCTCAGATGGGAATGAGCTTTAAACTCCTACCTTATGGTCAACAGCAAAGAACGATGATCTTAAAGAGAACTGGGAGAAACTTTTACGATGTTGAGATCAGTGGCTACGATACTAAAAAATATCGACCCAATATTTCTTTATATGGCTCCTCTAGGCTATCAACATGCAAGTATTTGTCAACTTTTGTCCTTATATATAAAAATATATATATACACATAAGCTATTAATCTTGGGAGAAAGGACCATCTTTTTTTCCTTTGTCAGAAACAAGCACTGAAGCTTGACTGATTATTCAGGCTTCCAGATTCCGAAATAAATTAAAAGGAGAAAATCGAGGGACGCAATTATGTGAAAATCTTACAAACCACACTGAGCAGCTCGAACATCTTGAATCCCACCTTTGAAGCGTTCAGTCTGTTACCAGTCTATGCCTTGGCTAGTGCACCAGGAGGGTGAAAGGGGGCTAGTCCTTGGGTACAGTCATTACAATTCAGCGATTTCACCTCCTTTCCCCACGAATCTGCGGTGCAACAAGACTGACAGTAAGCAGGGAATCTTGGGTCACCACCATATGGCAGCACAGCAAGAACAGACCACCAGAACGTGGAAAATAAAGAGATTTTTAAAAGCTGCTTTGAATTTCAAGAAATGACAAAAAGCTTCTGTACATTTGGAAAAAGAAGAAAAAAAAATTTTACATTTCTCCAAAGAGAGCCAAGCTCTGACAGCTCTTTGGGGGCTTTTGCAGGTCCTAGTGCTTTTACAGCTGTGTCTACCAGTACTCCTCACTAACACTTTCAAATTAATTCCAACACTTCCCACACAAAAACCAGAACTTTTGGAAACAGGAGGAAAAGAAAGTGTGAAAGATTCAGCTATTAAGGAAAAAAAAAAATCCCATCCTGTTCCTTTTTCCCTGTTTTAATGACTGTGGTAAGATCTCTGGTAGATAAGAATGTGCTGCTCAGGGCCGAACCAGAATTGCGTGGGACCCATTCCAGTCCCTCTGGATGTTGGAATAAGACAGAGGAGATACAGGCTCCATTTCCACGGCTTTGAAATGATGGAGAGAAAGGATGAGAAGGGCTCTGCGTCCCTTTTGAATTAGTTCAGGTATCAGCCGGCTCCTCTCCAGCTCTTAGAGCACAGCTTTCTTGAAAAATGAGATACATGGACACAAGACCTTTTTTTTTTTGAACCCTGGAGTAAAAAGTTAATTAATGTAGAAGCAAAGAAGGATCCCAGGTTTCACACTACATCAAGACATTATTTGACTGCCTACTGCACAGTGCAGCCAGCGGGGATACAAAGACTCTCCAAAGCTTCACCGAAGAGCATAGAATCACAGAATGGTTTGGGTTGGAAAGGACCTTAAAGATCATCCAGTGCCACCCCCTGCCATGGGCAGGGACACCTCCCACTAGCCCAGGTTGCCCAAAGCCTCATCCAGCCTGGCCTTGAACCCCTCCAGGGATGGGGCATCCACAGCTTCTCTGGGCACCCTGGGCCACTGCCTCACCCCCCGCACAGGAAAACATTTCTTCCCAAGAGCTCATCTCCATCTCTTTCAGATTAAAACTGTTACTCCTCAGGCCCTTGCCCATCATGATGGACTCAAGCCCGCCTGAGCAAAGGGAGTTATTGGCCAGTGACAGAAAATGCTGTGGCACATTTTTAAAGGAGAGATGGATGATTATTCAGCGTGGAAGCACATGGGTTAATGTATTTTTCCCCCCTCTATCCACAGCTCAAACAGCAACATTATCACCAGAAACCCTGTTGCGGACAAGCCACACACCTTCCCTTCTCTTCTGGATATCAGAATACGACTGTAGGAAATAAATGGCTTCCGAAATCTACGTCTGTGACGAAGTCAAGGAAAAGTGAGCAACGCATTCCTCCGAACTCTTTGTCTTCCTCCAGATGGCACATTTCCCCAGGGCTCTTCTGAGAAACCGAAGCCCCTGGGTGACTGCCAGGGGAGCTAATGTTACAGGGCATGGAAATGAAGACAAACAGGTAAGAGAGAATGGCACAGCTGCTAGCTGGCACCATCGAAAAATCAAGACTATTCTTCCTCTGCCTCCCTGGGAAGCCCCCTTCACGTGCTGAAACAAAAAGCGCTAATTTGACTTCCCGCTTGGCTTTGTTGAATTTGGACATGTCCTCAGTCAAGCAAGATCCCCTCCTTCAATCAGACACCATTTTCTTGAGACATTAGAAAAGGAGGAAGCTAAAGTCATTACTGAAAACTCATAAGCAGCAGCTTTAGCTTAATTACCGCTACTCCTTTTTAATTTTTTTTATTGATCGCCTCCCATGAATACACAAGTATTGACTGAATCCAGAGTTGTGCGCTGCGGTGATAAGAACAGCAGCCAGTTGAAAACAAAATGCAATGAGGTGACCCAATACCCTGCTGAACCTTGGGGATTAAAAACNAAGGCAAAGGAAGGCAAAGGAAGAAGGACAAACAAAGACTGGAAGAAACTAAACTCATTTGCATCTTCCACAGTCTGCCACAGACTTGCTTTCCTGCGTGGCAGCAATGTCCTTGTCAAGAGAAAGTGGGTGGTTTATCTCCTGCATTGCCAGTGAGGTTGTATTTAATTCCACAATGCCAGGGCTCGACCCAAAGTCCAAGTCTGGATGACGTACGAGCTCCAACATTCTTCAGATAGGGGGACTGGCCATCTTTCACTTCCACACCTTGGAAGGTCCAATCCCCCCAATGCCTTGCTGCATGGAGTCCTTAAAAGCCACTCAACCAACTTAAATATACAAACAAAATCCCCAGCCAGTTATCTTGCAAAACCACAGCTCGGAACTTGGCTGTTCTCCTCTACGTGCAATACATCCCAAGCATTGTAACATGTTCCTGCTTACGGTGCTCTTCAATTTCTTTGCTGGCCTTCTCGGCACTACAGATTCCCATGTTAACCCACATCCATCCACAATATGTTCTGCCTGAATTAATTTTTGTGCTTTTTTCCTCCCTCTGGATCTACCTAGTTCTTTGACCTGCTCAACGTCCTTCAACCACTAAAACAAAATGAAATTTCTTCTTATTTCCAGACACTGAATGGCCATCTGGTTGGATTCTGTCCTTACCACTAAATAATTTTTTAAAAGGTGTTTCGATTGGAACAATTTAGTGAATAATTTTTATCATTCTCGCTCTTTTTTTTTTCCATAGCGGCATCTGCAAGTTTAACAGAAGAAAGAAATTATATCCTGACCCCCGAGAATCATATGCTTTCAAACAGACACGGCAACTTCCATTAGGCTCACACCGATAAGCGCTGTTTTGACGTGGCTAGGGATTGCAGGAATTGATTTTTTTTTTTTTCAGATATGATAAGCATAAGTAGCACAGAAGAACTCCTGAGTTAGCAGATACTGCTCTCTTCATCGCTGTTGCACTCCAGCGAGTAATGATTTTTCTAAAGACAATAAACCACACGTGAACTCTCTGCATTTAAAACTAATGTTATGCTTCAAACTCACACCGCCACCAGAGCTACTTTGGCTTCTGAATCATGCGGCTCCTTGACGACACTTTATTCAGAAATACTCTTGACAGCAGGTCAAAGAAAAAGAAGATATTTTCGTATTTTCTAAGCTTTTCAATTAATACAAATTCTATTAATTAAGCAAAACAATGGTTCTGTGCAATTAATTTTGAACGCAGTCACCTACAATACTATTATGAGCAACTCACTGACATCCCCAAATAAACTGAGATTGCATTTGCAGGTTCTCTTGTATCTCTCTCCTCTTCTGTCAGTCTAAGGACAGTGTGACATCAACAACTGGGGAAATGAAAATGCGTGTCAGTGCGACTCTGGTCAGAAGATGGTGAAAAACCAACAAGAGATTCAACGATTTCATTTCCCCAGGACAGAAACGGCACATTGCCACCAAACAGGCAGCTGGAGGATGGATCAAGGTCTCAAGCAGACCCCAAAGACTGACGCAGGCCAAGGAACGATCTCGGCAAGGTTAAATAAATGAGATAAAGGTAAGGTTCCTACCACTCAAGAATGACTTCAAGCCAATTAAAGAGAGTGTCCAGTGTGCTTGAAGGAAGACTTTCATGTTCTCATTCTGGGTCAGGATTCTGGTAATCAGTCCTGGGGTATGATCAATCAAAAAGAGAGAGGGGAAAAAAATCACCCTTCATTAACTTAGTGTCTCATCTTTCTATCCCCTGCAGTCAAAACGAACTTAAGATACCTGCACCCTTGGCTGGAGCCAGAAGTTGACGCCAGAACCGTGCAAGGAGCATATCAATTGCACACACAGGCAGAAAGCCCAGGAAATTATTATCAAATAAAGTCCATCCAAAGACCTCATTTAAAAGGTGCCAGTTCTTGTTTAATCCTACTGGAAGATTCAATCTATGAAATGCCCTCCTCTCACCTAGCACAACAACGACCACAGAAGATGAAAGTCAGTTCGGTCTCCTCTTTCTTTGGAAACCTGTCAGTGACCCGTAAGGATGGATGGAGAGTTGGGAAATGGTTTCAAAGACTGTCTGAGCAGCTGATGGGACTCATCCCAGAACCACAGTTCAGTTCATCTAATACAAAAGTGAATAAATAAAAATACCATCCTTCTTCCCTCTCCCTCCCCGCATGCTCATCTTTGATCAGCCAAAGGGAGAGAGCCACCAGCGCCTGGTAAATGCTTGGGATAAAAATCCATATATTGAATTCAGAGAAATGAAATAAAATGTGAGCTCTGACAGAACGTCAATTACGGGGTTTGCAAAATAACCCTTTCTTATTTTAGGATTTGAAAGTCATTAACTTTGGCAATTTCCAAGATCAGATGGAACTATGCTTCAGTATCTCACTCCAGCCTTTTAGGGCCATACAAACCACCCTGGTGGAAGGGGAAAAAACCCTCTGTACAGGAAGATGGGGAGCTGTCTGGGGGTCTGACCGCCTTTACTTTAAAGTAATGATCCTAAACTATCAAAAATACACACACACACGTACAGGTCCCTCTATTAATACATGCATCTGATCTGCAGTCACTCTTCTTGAAAATGAAAATTCACTCCACTGCCATGCTAATTTAATATTGTTCAAATAATAGACTTCTCCTCCTTGTGCCATGGGGGAAAAGCACTCCAAAATGCTGTTATGTCACTAGAGGGGGGAAAAAAAGCATCATTTTAATAATTAAGGGATGATTTGAACTGAGCCTACTCATTTTAAACTATGAGATTTATCAAACAGATCATTAATGACAGAGAACGGTCTGGGTATGGAAACAGCGGCGAAAAACCCCCATTGAGGTCACCAGTTAAATGCCACCATATAAAATGTAATACTTTCCCAGACTTATTTTACTTACTTTTTTTTTTTTAATAAAATAATGAGAAACAACACCTGCCTGTGCCCAAACAGCAATGTGGTCACCGTTGGGTTCCTACACCAGGTCTGAAGAGGACAATGAATCCAACCACTTCAGGTCTTCTTAGATCCCAACCTATTGCTTGAGATTCTGAGTGCCTATTAATGAGGCAAAGATCCTCATTTATAATCACCATTCAGCTAACACTTAATACTCTCAAGTTTCTACATACTATCATCTCCCACAGAGTTATTTAAGAAAATACAGTATTTGCATTAGGGAATAAATTAGCTTTTTCCCCCACGTCAGTATTCAGGGATGGGGTTGCGGCACAGGAGGGCAGTGCCATGGTGGGTATGGTACAGGTCAAATGAACTACTCTGCTTTTCCAGATGAACAAATGTCAATGAGATATACAGAACAAATAATATAATATTAAGATGCTTTTAATGCATTATTCCCAACTGTTTTTTCAGGGGGAGAAATCAGCAGGTGTAGCGAGATAGTTAATTAATGTACATAGGGGTAATTAACAGGTCCAACAGGCTACCCAGGATTATTCAGAGATTAAAAGTAGGGGATGGGATGGGACAGGATGGGATGGGATGGCATAGGATAGTGTAGGGTAGGGTAGGCTGTCAGCACTTATAACTTTTCCCTAAATTCAGCTTTGAATAATATACCTTCAGAATACAACACACTTTTAAGGTGAAAAAAAAAAAATTATTCCAAGAAGATTTTTCCCCTCTGTTTCACTAAATATTGACCTGCTCCTTCTGGTTATTAAACCAAACTAAAATTAAATTTAAGTCAAGTATTAACTTCTTTTTATCTTAGTGAAACTGGACAAGGAAAGTGGACAGTCAATTTAAGACTTTTTGTCTGCAAAAAAATTGCCAGGACTTAAACTTGAGCTCAAAACAAACAATTTCACCCTTTGCAAATATGTTGCAAAATGAAGTACCACGGTCGTTTCACAATCCACTGCGAAAGATTATAACTCATGTTAGCTGAGCAAACACAACCGCACGCAGCTGAACACCAAAGGCACAACTAAAGCAAAGAGCACGTCGATACCGGAGTTCAGGGAGAGCGTGCACCCCTTGCTCTTGCTTAATGTATAATGAGCACTTTAGTTTAAAAAATTGAATTTTGACAGCATTTTCAATTGGAAAGATAAAATCAGTAATACCTGAGTATTTCCAAATGCTAACCAGAGACAACCATCCAACATTGGTTCAGAGGGAGCAATTTCCCATTTGCATCATAATAGATTTTTTTTTTTAAGCCACCTTCCATCCCAGTTGGTCCAGTTCTGCCCAGCTCACAGCCCTGAGAGAAGATGCCAGCTGTTCATGGGATGGAGAGAGCTCTTTTGCTGCAGCCCACCAAGCTAAAAAACCCTGGTTTTACCTCTCCATACTGCATTTCTGACAAAAATACAGTTGTGGGATGGGTTATTAGTCAAGACAGCTACAGATCCTCCCTTGCTCGATCTAACATTGAAGGATTATTTATGCTAACCTTTCAGAAACACATTCCCTCTTTAATTCTTCCCAGCAGACCTCTTGCTTGTGGCATGAGAAGCAGCTGGCATGGGATGCTGGTCTTGGACTTCTACGATTCTATGACTTTATGGTTAAATTTCCGAAGATGCTCCATATACCCCAATTCTGGAACATCAGTATTAAATACAAAATAACAAGAATAATTTTAATGATAAAGAGACCGCACCACAGGCAGAGGCTGACTGACCAGAGTTTCCATGGCATGTTTCCAAGCTCTAGATTAACCCTCAAAAATGCTGTATAGCTACTTAATGCATCTAATTAATGCACCTGTTTGTGCAGTAGAGTGCTTGCCCCGTTCCGTGGTACCAAATTCTCACCCTCCCATATTGAATTTATTTTCCTCAGGCTATATCTGAGTCACTCCTGAACTACTAAATAACAGCTACAGAACAAAATCACAGCTCCTCCCGCAGTTCCTCCCTTTTCCAACACCTACAAGGCAAATTGCACAACAGCAGCATCACAGGTCTGCCCACATCCCTTCGTTCTTGAAATTAATTGGAAATAAATCTTTGAAACCAGACAAAAGACGAAGAGAATGAATCTCTCGTGCTTGTACACCCATGTGCAGATGCTCCATCCACTTGCACACCTACTGCATCCCTGTAGGAACAAACCTGGGGTTGGTGATTTTCACCCAAAAAAAGGAGGAATTGCTTCTCCTTACAGTGGGGTCTGCAAACTCTATCTAAAGATTTACTGAAGCTTTGCCCTCTCCTGCTGTGCCCCCCTTCCTGAATCTCAAACAATACATTTTTAATGTAACGTTTAAACATTTGATGAAAAAATTATAAGTATTGACTTTCGCTCCAGCTCATTCCCGCTCAACATTGCTTCACTGATGAAAAAGAACTGCAGCTTTCCAGAGCACTTCAGAATGGGCTATTTGGGGACCTCCTGAAACCATGGAAAATGGAAAATACCTCAATGAGCAGTCTAAGGACAGCTAGTAGGAGCCTCATTTTCCAGCTTTGTTACTTCCAACTCTTTATTTCCATTTCCAGTTGCATTTGTGTGCTGCTCTTTTCTTTCTTCTTTCGTAATCCCGCAGTAAGGGGTGCAGCAGACTGAAGAAGTTCTGGGGTTTTGTGACAGAAAACCAGCTGGTCAGTAAACGTGAGGAGAAGAAACAACTTGTTCCCCATAAATCACCAAAGTACGTTGCCTCAAGCTTTTGGATCCCTCAGGGCACACTGCACATCTTTCACGCAGCAGAATCACAGAATCACTGAATGATCCGAGTTGGCAGGGACCTTAATGATCATCTACTCCACCTCCATGCCACAGGAAGGGACACCTCCCGCTAGCCCAGGTTGCCCAAAGCCTCATCCAGCCTGGCCTTGAACCCCTCCAGGGATGGGGCATCCACAGCTTCTCTGGGCAACCTGGGCTGGTGCCTCACTATCTTTACTGTAAAACATTTCTTCCTTACGCCCAACCTAAACCTTCCCTCTTTTAAAACCACTATCCCTTTGTCCTGTTACTACAGGCCCTGGTAGAAAAGTCCTTCTCCATATTTCTTACAAGCCCCCTTTATATATCAAGGGGCTACAAGGAGGTCTCCTCTCCAGGCTGCACACCCCCAACTCTCTCAGCCTGTCCTTGGATGGGAGGTGCTCCAGCCCTCAGACCATCTTCGTGGTCCTTTTCTGGACCCGTTCCAACAGCTCCGTGTCTTTCTTGTCCTGAGGACCCCAGAGCTGGACACACTACTGCATGAGAGTAGGGTAGAGTAGGGTAGGGTAGAGTAGGGTAGGGTAGAGTGGAGTAGAGTAGAGTAGAGTAGAGGGGGAGAATGGTAAAACATGCATTCATAAACACCTTAATTATTAATAATGATTAACGTCATTGCTAAAATAACATTTAATTTAAAGCTGCTGCTTGACAAGAAAGTAACCTTCAACTTTCAGAAATATTAAAAATAGAGCAATCTACAAGGAGATGATGATTGTCAGAGAGAGAGGTAAAGAGCAATGCCTAAATAATATATATAAACCTGTAATTCAGCCTGACACAAATTCATTTTTCTTGCTATGACATGCAGACGTAATCCAATCAATGAGACAGTCTCCATGGCAAAGTCATCATTTACACAAAGCTGGCTTGGCTTCAAAATGCACTAATTTGGGACAATTTAGGACTGTGATATTATGCACCATTTTGCATTGTGATGTGCTGAGACATCCTACATTGATCTCAAAATAAAAAGCCGGCAACATTTTGATAGTTCATAGATTTCCCCCTTTCTTTTTGACTCCAGAATGCCCAAATGTGTTAAATAGTCCAGCAGCTATGGCCCCTGCTTACCGCAGCGGGTCTATTATCAATAAAAGCCAAATTGGAGAACCTTCTTAAAAGGCAGACTAGCAATAAGAACACATAACTACTTAAATGCAGCTTTAACAACAGTGCTCTCTCCTTTTTGAAATAAGCATCCTTTTTGCAAAATATATTTGATTGCTGCCTCCAAACACTTTATCGAAGCTGTACAAAACAGCGGAAAACATGGGAGAAAAACCTATTTCTTGAGTTGGCGGATTGGTTTGTACTTAAAAGTACAGAACAGGGACTTGGGAAACTTCAGTTCAGCTCCTGCTTCCATCCATAAAGCACCAGGGCTGCTCCTGTAATTAAAGATCAGCAGATGTTCAAGCTATTTGCTAGATCGAGGACAGAGGAACGCAGAGCTCTACGTGATCAATCCCTTCATCTTCCCAGGTCTTCATTCCCCATCTGCAAAATGGGAAAAATTATCCTTCTCTTCCCTCGTCCTTTGTTTGTCCTGTTTGGTTACATTTTGCCCTTTTTTATTCCATCGATGCACTGCTGGGTCCCCAGTTGGGGTTGAAGGACCAATTCATTACCATAATGCACGGAACAAACAGCGACATCGCACCAGTTGGAAAATCTGCTTTCTTCGCCTCTGGTTTTTGTCGTTTCCCTAATCAGAGAAAGCACTGAATTATCCCAATTTAACAGATGTTGCCGTGCCACCTACCACTGGTTAAACTGGATAAATACGACGGTGACTGTGCAACGAGTAGATAGGACTAAACGTTATCCCAAAACAGCTCTAGAAACACAATCTGATGTAAAATCTCCAACTAAAGCAAATCAACTACCTTTTTAATTGATTTACAATGGGATTCCAGTACTTCAGTTTCAATGGCTAAAAAGATGAATTGTCTCTACGGATGCAGTTTGACTGTAAATGTCTTCGGAAAGACGGCACGTACTTGCTAAGGAGCTAATTGTCGCAAGGTGAAATCTATTTCTCATATGCTACTTTGTTTTCAGAGATTAAAATCAAAGTCCTGGGGGTTTATTGCTCTGGGAATCAGCAATTGCAGATGCACTGCAAAACAATGCCAGCCCCCAATATGACAGCTCTGAAACAACTATAATCCAGAAGGGATTGGGGAGTTAACCCTGTAAAGCACTAAAAGAGACATTCCAAAGTTAAAAGAAGGTTTTGAGGACTTTTGTCTTAAAAAACTCTTCCTGTTTTGAACTCTCAGTGCTGGCTCATGTCAAATAATCTCATTGAACAGCCCAAATTATGCTTTTAAGTGTCGTGATGCAACCAAGGGCAGGTGTCCCCATGCTGGTTTTGTGCAAGAGCTGTAACACCACGCGGAGCGGTGCACAGAACAGATCCAGCAGTAACTCAACGGGGGCAGATCCTTCCTGCTCCTGGGAACTCTGGGTGATGGTTTTGGTAGCGCTCATAATTGGATAAAAGCTATGTAGGGCAGATTTAGACTAGATACTAGGAAGAAATTTTTTACTGTGAGGGTGGTGAGGCAGTGACCCAGGTTGCCCAGAGAAGCTGTGGATGCCCCATCCCTGGAGGGGTTCAAGGCCAGGCTGGATGAGGCTTTGGGCAACCTGGGCTAGTGGGAGGTGTCCCTGCCCATGGCAGGGGGTAGGAACATACTGGTCTTGAAGGTCCCTTCCAATCCAAACCATTCAGTGATTCTGTGATTTAGTAAAGTTGAGGCACTGTTCCCTTAGCAGACAGCCCTGTGCCTCCCCAAGACTTAAAGGAAACTGCTGCTATAGAGTAATAAATAAAAATCTCTCCAACCTCTCCATATCCTCCTTTCCACTGGTCTGTTTGATCGCTGTTCCCCGTTTGATCGCTGTTCCCCTTGCACAGCTACCACCAAGCCCCCAACAGACCCAGCCTGCCTGGTCACCAGCAGAATCAGGGAAAATTAAAAATCTATTAAAGCCCCAATGCTGCCCGTAGAAGAGTACCCATATGGGCTCTATCTATTGAGCTTTATGTGGATCACATTTTCAGCTGTGTAAGCCAGGAGAGATGCAATGACACCCCTGAGTCAAACCTCAGCTGCAGGCAAGAATGGGAAACGAGAAATGAGGCCAAAGCTGGTAATTAATATAAAACTCATTTGAAGTTTGCATAGAAGGATATATTAAGCATGCATGTATGACATCACATCTTAAAATGACGCTGTAATGATGGAAAAAAAACCCTTAAATTAGTTCAGCTAATCCAGTTGGGTTTAGTTGAGCTCCTCCTTGCCATCTCACCATAGATCAGGAGTTGCAGCAGGAGCAACACTTTGCTTTTTTAAAGGAGGCTGCACTGAGTCTGGTCCAAGTGGAGTTAAGAACACCCTGTTCTTACACGAGGGAACTGAAAATCCGACTATTCTGGAAAATGCAATTAGCGAAGAACAGCTTGGAAGGAAGGGTCAACAGAAGACAGCAAAGTTGACCTAACGAAGAAAAGTGTTTCTACAAAATTGCATTGAGACAGAATGTGCAAGGAGGAGGAGATTCTTTGCTCAAGGTCAGAAGTTGGAGGTTCCTGTTGCTGCTCAAGTTCTTGAGCAATAGCTGTTGATGGTGACTCCAAAACAGACAACTCTGAGTGAAGTTACTGGTTACAAACAAGTCCAAAACACAGATCTGGAGTAGGAACGGCAGTGACGGGGATCTTAGGAGAGGTTGGATTTTAATACTTTTGCATTCCTTCCCTGAAGCGGCCTAATAGCTTCGTAGGATCAGGAATAAAGTTAATAGGCAAACACTGTTATTATTAAACTAGATTAAATTTGGAACCACCAGCCATGACAAGTAGCCTTTTAAGGTGTAATTTGAAAA
This sequence comes from Syrrhaptes paradoxus, assembly GCA_013400615.1. Lineage (NCBI taxonomy): Eukaryota > Metazoa > Chordata > Aves > Pterocliformes > Pteroclidae > Syrrhaptes > Syrrhaptes paradoxus. The sequence continues at coordinate 31,849 of VZTO01016717.1, read as the reverse complement.
TCACAGCAGGCGAAAATAAAAATAAAACCCCTGGCCTCGGTTATGTTGTAAAGCTGGGTTATAATAAGCTCCCGTGAGCTGAGGGAAACAGCAAATTGCAGATCCAGCTGGATTGTGATCCAGCAGCTGATAAAGGCACAAAGTGAGGATTCCTCACTTAATCAGGATGCAACCTGCCTGCACCCCATCGTAGGGCTACGCCATTAATTCTGTGATGGGGATAATGGGTTTCATGTATTATTTGTCCTCTACATCCTCTGTTTTCCCTTTAATTAGAGCCACTAGCAAGACAAAACCTGCAGAAAGCATGGGAAAAAAAGGCAGCGAGATGTTCTGAGTTTCCATTTGGTTTGCTCTTTTGCTGTTATTTACTTTGAAAATAATGGATGCTCCTCAATTGTTATGGATTTTTCCATTCCTCATTTCCCAAATCCACTCCAGCACTGGGAAACTCAACTCAGTAGGCTTTTGTCCGAGTTTAAAAAGCTCTGTGTGCCAGGCCGGTAGGATGTCTCGCTCAACCAGTGGTCCCAAAATAAGAGCATTGCCCTGACTTCCCCCAAGCTGCTCTCAACTCATCCTCTTCTGTTCACCATATTTAAATGCTCATTTTCAGAGAGGAAGCATGGATTTCACGCTCATTCAAAATTAACCGAAACCACCATGAAAAACTGTGGAAAGAGACAAGGGGTGCACACGGGCCAAATCCTGATCAGATTTTCTGTATTTCGATCCTTTCAGACCTACAGCACTGCCCACCATCCACAATTCACAATACTACCTTGAATTTTGCCTTTGTTTGTTTTTTTTTAACTCAATTAATTTTGAAGACAGAAGGCTTGCAAACTTCAAAAATCCTAACGGAGGGTTCTCCGTGACATGACTCACCAGCATGCTACCACCCAAACTCTTATGAAAACTCCCCACCTTGCATTTCCCCACTATGAGACAACATTGATCTGATACTTCCTTGCAGTCCATAGTTTAGAAGGATCTACACTGTGAATGCAACATTTATTTTTATCGTAATCAGAATAGCACAGCTGACATCCAGAAAACCCTAGGTATAGATCCTGATCTAAATGAGGAAAGTAGCAAAGGGCAGCTCACACCCCAAAAATCCACCTGAAAGGTCTCACTGGTTGCTGCTGTTGAGCTTGGAAGAGTTGCTGCTTCTGTAGGTGACATCTTTAGAGATAAGTCAAAGCAGTTATGCAGAAAAAAATCCAACAATAATCTCATATAATCAAATACAAAAGGACATGAAGACTTTGGAAACAGGATATGAATCCAGAAGAGAATTCTGTGATTTGGACTGTTTACTCTCTCTGTAGTCCTCATGGGAACTGTTGGTTAAAGTTGCACAGTGGAATCATAGAACAGAATCATTAATGTTGGAAAAGACCTCAAGGATCATCAAGTCCAACCCAACCCACTAACCCATGTCTCCAAGCACCACATCCACACGTTTCTTGACCCCCTCCAGGGATGGTGACTCCACCACTTCCCTGGGCAGCCTGTTCCAATGCCTGAGCACTCTTTCCGTGAAGAATTTATTTCTAATATCCAGCCTAAACCTCCCCTGGTGCAACTTGAGACCGTTTCCTCTTGTCCCATCACTTGTTCCTTTAGAGAAGAGCCCAGCACCCACCTCACTGC
>VZTO01016717.1:16286-30138 GCA_013400615.1 Syrrhaptes paradoxus | reverse complement strand
CACCTGGGCACACTGCTGGCTCCTGTTCAGCCGGCTGTCACCCAGCACCCCCAGGTCCCTCTCTGCTGGGCAGCTTTCCAGCCACTCTGCCCCAAGCCCATAGCGTTGCAGGGGGTTGTTGTGACCCAAGTGCAGGACCCAACACTTGGCTTTATTGAACCTCAATAAATGGAATCCCCAAATGCTTGAAGTACAGCTGAGTCATCTCCATCACTTCCAAATCAAGCTCTCACCAAAACTCAAATGCTTCAAATCTGAACAAAAAGGACAGAGGCTTTCGGATACAGCAGTGCATCCACTTGATATGAAGAAGAACTCAGGCTGCTTCTGATGCAAGACACCACATGAACCAAAACACAACCACCCCTTCATTTAGCAGGTTTCTTTTTCCATCTCATATCTTTCACAGTGACACTATGTTTTCTAAGAAGATTAAGTTCTGTCATCTAAAAATAACAAAATGTTCTTCAGCGTTCAGAGCAATCATCACCTTGAAATTACGTGTTGCCGGCACCGTGCTGCGTTAGCAATACAGCACCGGCACAGCGACGGGCAAGCACGGCCGATCTGAGGGACTCGCTGGTCAGTTCTGATTTTCAAATAATTAGTCATTGTCTTGGATATTGTTTTTTACCCCAAAATGTAGAGTCTGAGATTGCGCAACACGCCAAATGGAGCTACTCACTTAACAAGACAAATGGATTTTATTGACTTAATCAAGAAGAGTAACAACTCAATATCTCATTTCTTCATAGCTGGCTAGAACAAACTCTGGGGGCACGAGGAGGAGATGTAAAATACAGTCCATAAATTATGAGAGTTTATTAAAGAAATGCCAATGGAAACTGCCTGAGAATTGAATGCCCACGTTCTGCAAGGCTTCCACAGCAAGTGGGCAAAATATTGACTTATAACAAATGAGCCAACTGATGAGATTATTCTATTGCACTGTATTCGATGAGATAGGAAACAAAAGGTTATCACATTTTTTGTTGCCGTTGTTCAGATGACAGCTTGCTTTTGTCACAGCGTCTTTCCCTGCAACTGCTGTGTCCCTGCTTCCCCAAATTAGCCGTGTGTGCTGGGGAAGGTGCAACCTTAGCTCAGATTTGTCAAACTTGGGCCCTAACGTTGATGGCTCTGAGGATTATTCCTCTAAGACCTATGGATGGCCCAGGGGGTAGAAGGAGTCCGTTCACAGCCATTGATCTACCTGAAATCTGAGCTACCACACTCAGACACCTCTGATGTGCTGCCCTACTTTCAAGGTGGTCTTCACGGGGATCACGCTTCTTCAGCTGAAAGAAGGAGATGAATTAACGCAGGTGATTTAAGGATAAGCATAAAAATCACAGAATCACAGACTGGTTTGGGTTGGAAGGGACCTTAAAGATCACCAAGTTCCAACCCCCTGCCATGGGCAGGGACACCTCCCACTAGCCCAGGTTGCTCAACGCTTCCTCCAGCCTGGCCTTGAACACCTCCAGAGATGGGGCATCCGTCAATCCATTAATTCAAGAGGATTGGGAGAGGGCTTCCTGACAGCTCAGCTTCCAGCCTTGGCTGCAACGTGGACTCTGGGTGCAAAGCTCTGGACACAATTTCTCTGGATGTTGTCCAGAGCCACAGGGCAAAGAAAGAAGAGAAAGACCCAACATCTACTTTCTGCAGAAGGAACCACAAACCTTCCTATGAAGTGGTGGAGTCACCATCCCTGGAGGTGTTCAAGAAACGTGTAGATGTGGTGCTTAGGGACATGGGTTAGTGGGTTTGGTGACGTTGGGCTGACAGTTTGACTTGATGATCCTCGAGGTCTTTTTCCAACATTAATGATTCTACGAACTAAGTATCTGCTGCCAATGACCCCTGGGAAGAGAAAACCACAGAAAATGGTCTCATGCTCAGAGGCTCCTGGACAAGTGAAAATCCTGGGAGAGAGCCTCTGCACCACATTTCTGAGGTGCACAACACACGGGGAGAGACACTGAAAAAGATCAGTAAAAGAGGATAAAGTAACTAAGTGCAAAGAATTAAAGTACAAATTGCACCTGTGAAATATTAGCAACAAGCCTCCAAATTACCGAGACCGAAACAGCTTCTTGGAGATAACTTAATGCCTGCATTCAAAGCTAAAAATTGTAAATCTGAACCAAAGAGCTATTATATTGATTTGTACGCCGCGAGCCACAGGAATACAAAATAAATGAGAACCTTAAAAAAAGAGAGAAAAAAAAGAGAAAATGTTTCTAACCATTTCATATATTCCTCTCAGGGGTCCACAGCGATCAAGGTATTAAAAACTTCTGTTCAAAGAGGGAATATTCATACTCTTATTTCCTAACAAATACAAGCAAGCCTCATTCTTTTTAACTAATTGACAAAATTTCTATTTTTTTTTCTGAAGACAACCACACACGCTAGCTCACATACTTAAGAGTTTCTAATAGGCCAAATTACGCTGCTGGTGATTAAGACTCAAGCCTTGAAGGACTGGCTGTGTCTCAGCTCAATAATTAATGGACTTTTAAACCACAAAGCCCTTAATCTCTAGGACCCTGGACTGGATCCGAATCGAAGGCAAGGGAAAATATTAGGCGGCTAATGGGGTCTGATCTATTGCCATCAATAGCTGATCACCTTTAGTTATTTTCAGCCCATTTTAGGATGGACTGGGCTAAAATTCGGTCACGCACCCCTGCAATACCTGGGAACATTGTGTTACCATTGCTTTTGCCCTACTGACATGGATTTCTGCTTTGAAGAAGTTTTTCTGAGACAGTTACCGATTCTGCGTGATGGTCGGAGCCAAAGCAAGTGAAAAAATAATGTCCCAACAGTTTGGGGAAAGACGATATTGAGATTATATGGATGATGATATGGAAAGATTACATTGATGATATCCACTCACCCCTGAGGACTTACGACAGCATCGCGTGGACCAAAGCAGCCAAGGCACTTTCCAACTCATCCCATTCTCCATGTCAAATAGTCACACTTAGAAAGAAAACTTTTCCTGGGTTTCTACAAGTGCGAGAGAAATTAAGAGGCAGAGCCCAGAGGACACAGGGCACAGAAAGTTTTGTTAATGGCTTTGCATTCAAAGCTAAATGTAAAGGTCGTCTCCTGGACAAAGAACAGGGTAATGGACTGTACGCCCTTGTATGCACTTTATCAAGTAAGAAATTATTTCTCTTATTGCTGTGATTGTTTTCAAAGGCTTGAGAAGCCTTCAGAAGCACAGCAACGGAGAAGGTCTACAGAGGTCAGATGGAGTGAGCAGCTAACCCAGAGATAAGAGTTTTACTTCTCCCTGTGCCAGGTTATTCAGTGCTTCTCCAACGCTGCTTCTCCATCCACAAAAAGAAAAAAAAAAGCAATGAATCCATCTAAAGACAATGAATCCATCCAAACACCCAACTTGCCACGTTTTTCACAATCTTCAGCCAGAAGTCACCTTAGAAATAGTCTGTCCCCTTTTAAATGCCAGCAGGCTAACCAGTCAACATGCAAATGCTCAGAATTATCAGCAAGTGATGAAGAGGACATCCACGGTGTTTCCAGCTTTGGGTTGAGCCAAGTGAATATGAGTAACAGACACTGAATGAACAGCTTATGCCAAGCTCTTTTGAGCATACCAGGTCCAAAAATAAAATTCTGCCAAGCGTAGAGACCGTGAAATCAAACTTTACAACTGAAAGGGAACGTCAGGTTAACATGGATTTAGACATCTACGCAACACAAACATGCTCATCAACACCCACTGAGAATATCCGACTTCCAAACGCCATCCAGTCCCTTTGTGTCATGTATGGTTAGGAGACACGTGCTAGCGAACGCAGGTCGTGTCGGAGGATTTGTGTGTGTGTAATGCCTTCTGCAAAGCCTCTGCTCTCAGCCTCACCCCAAATCCTCTCTCTCACTTTAGCCCCAGCATTTCAGTGTGACTCTACAGGTAGCAAATTGCAATGTTCAGTTCTCCATTGCGGGGAGATTGAATCGAAAAGCAAGCGGCAACAAGAATGAAGCAAGGCATCAATAGCACACGCTAACGCTCTCGCCGACAACGGCAATGATGTCGGATGAATGATTGAGCATTTGTTAAACTTCTACCATTGTGAAAGCAACCTATTATTTTCCTGGTTGTGTTCTGAAATGCCTCAATCATTGACAGAAAAAGTGAGCGAGAAATAATACAGTTCATTTTCCATTGCTTTTGTTCCATAGATAGGTTGCTCTATGCCGTATCTCCCATTGTTTCATCAACAACATAGCTAATATTTTTTTTCTCATTCCCTTTTCTGATATCATGTCATTAGACTGATGACTCCTCCAACCACATACATCTTTAAAAGTCACCGGTAACACCCCCGTAACACGACGCGATGTTCAATTCTGGCCTGATTTTGTAAAGAAAACCGTGATGCTTCAGCACTCATGGGAAGGCTGCACACAGCAGATTCCAAATCACTTTGCTTAGCCACCGGACACGCTCTGACGTCTAAATTCCTGTCACAGCTTCTTACCTAAGTACGGCTTTGCTTTTTCCCAGGCTTGAGAGGTGGGCCCATGCCAACCTCATGGAGTTCAACGAGGGCAAGTGCCAGGTCGTGCACCTGGGTCGAGGCAATCCCAAGCACAAACACAGGCTGGGAGGAGAACAAATTAAGAGCAGCCCTGAGGTCCTTCTCCTCAGGGGGATGTTGGGTGATGAGAAGCTCAACATGAGCCGGCAATCATAGAATCATTAAGGTTGGAAAAGACCTCAAGGATCATCAAGTCCAACCATCAGCCCAACACCACCCAACCCACTAACCCATGTCCCCAAGCACCACATCTACACGTTTCTTGACCCCCTCCAGGGATGGTGACTCCACCACTTCCCTGGGCAGCCTGTTCCAATGCCTGAGCACTCTTGTACTTGCAGCCAAGAAAGCCAACTGCAACCTGGGGGCATCCCCAGCAGCGTGAGCAGCAGGGCGAGGGAGGGGATTGTCCCCCTCTGCTCCGCTCTGGTGAGACCCCCTCTGGGGTCCTCAGCACAGGACAGACACGAAGCTGCTGGAGCGGGGCCAGAGGAGCCCCGGAGATGGTCTGAGGCTGGAGCAGCTCCCGTGCGAGGACAGGCTGAGAGAGTTGGGGGTGTGCAGCCTGGAGAAGAGAAGGCTCCGGGGAGACCTTATTGTGGTCTCTCAATATATAAAGGGGACTTAGAAGAAAGATGAGGACAAGACTCACAGGGGGCAGGTTCCTTCTCCATCTCAGCACGAGCCTGATGGCAGCAGGACAGGAATCCTGCTGGGAATGCTGCAGGACAATAGCAATCTGACGGGCATTCTTTGCATGATGACAAGAAAGAAGAACTGAGATTTATCTAACGGTACCCAAAAGTATTTAACAAACGATACAGATAGGGTTACGACAACAGAACACACAATGGATTGATCGTCAGAGGTGCTGAGTCCTTAGTTCCCTCTTGATCACATCCTTCAAGATTTCTCCTGTCACTTTGCAAGAATCCTCCCCTTGGGATGGTGCATAGCTCCGGACAAGAGTGCTTGCTTAGCTCTGCAAAGACATGATCACACAGAGCTGCTCCTTGTGTGCTCCTGAAAACAGCCCAAACCCCGTTTCTAACAGGAGAGGAACACACACAAGGAGAACAATTGGCTTATTATTATGGTATGGCCATGGGTAAATCTTCACGAGGGACATGAACGTGGAGCTGGTATGAACAGGAATGAGGATGGGCTGGAAAAGGGAGTGGAGCTCAGATTGGGAAATTTAAGCACAGTGAGACCAGTTCAGCCAGTGTATGCAAAAAGCTGGCATGGATAAGCTAGAATGTGGTTTTTCACCAAGGCTGGACAACATAAAACTACAAGAAAGACAGTTAGCAGCCTCTTGCAGAAAGCTAGAGATACTCGGGGCTCTACAGATGGGATTTAATGTCTCCTTCAGAGTGCAATAAGTCATCATAAAACATGTTTGAAGTGCTTGCAAAGAGCAGCTCAGGGATCCCTGGAAGCTCAGGAATACATCGTGGTTTTGCACAAACCTCAAAGAGCGATGACTTCTTAGCCACGGAGCCGCAGAGGGTTGTTTTCGGAGTCTGGAAGGCATTGAGCCAAAGTGAACTAAAGATGAGAGGACAGCCTCCGTGGTAAGGCAAGCAAATAAAACAGAATTTATATTTCTATGTACTTTAGCTGACATGAAAATAGAAACATAGACTGGTTTGGGCTGGAAGGGACCTTAGAGATGATCCAGTGCCACCCCCTGCCATGGGCAGGGACACCTCCCACTAGCCCAGGTTGCTCAAAGCCTCATCCAGCCTGGCCTTGAACCCCTCCAGGGATGGGGCATCCACAGCTTCTCTGGGCAACCTGGGCCACTGCCTCACCCCCCCACGCAGTGAAGAATTTCTTCCTAATAAAACAAATTGCAAAGATTCAGAGATTCTTTATCTCTCTCTGGGGGATGACAAAGCACGGCAGAAGGATCCATATGTTTCACTGCAGCTACCTTTCGCACCGTTTCCTTACAAACACGAAGGGCTACCTTTCTAAGAATAAAAATACACGCTGAAATATTAAAATGAAATCTCAAGTCAGCCCATTGCAGTCAGGAAAGTCAACCTAAATAGAGACCTATATCATATCCCAGCCTTCAGCTGTAAATTTTCCAGGGTGTAGAGTAATAAGTGCAGCAACTCAAGATCACTGCTAATGTAGAAAAAAGTAATAAACTGGGGATTTCTGTGATTCTAGACTAAAAAGCCATAAACTGGAGTACATTAGGAAAATAACTGCTGCACTGGTCTTCTCTCTTTTATTTTTAATAGCATGTTTTGTCTCCATCAGCAAAGAACAGCTCTAAAATAATTGCTCTAAATGACTCTTTGAAGACACATCTCTATTTACAAACCTCATCAAGTTACACGTTAGACGAGTCCCAAATCTTCCCTTCCTAATTTACAGGAAGAATGAACAAACAGAAGGAACTTAATGCAGTAATTACTGTTAGCACGGCTCAGAGAGAGGTGAGTTACCAACCCTCTTGCAATTACCAACATTCAGCGGGAGCTGTTAATCTCACCCAATTCTGCTTTTAGACAGGATTTAAGGATTCAAGATGGGAAATTACATTAATGGTACCGGCTCCATAGACAGCAATGCATCTGAGTGCCTCCCTCAACAAACAGCATCAATTTGAGAGATACAAAACCTCATAGTTCTTTCTCAACGCAACATCCACCAACAGTTATCAAGGCCAATATCGACCCAGTTCCACCAGCGCTCAGCTGAAGCTCGGTGAACGAGGACAATCTTATTATATGGACCTGAAAACAAAGCCCCTGTTTATTCTAGACTCCTGTAGAAGTTAGTAAAGGTTCTGAAAGTGGTCCTGATCTGAATCATCCCAGGACATGAATAAAGATGAGAGCACTTAACACCACACCAGACTTTTTACCATGTAAACTGTGCCACAGAAAAGAGTTAGATCAGAAGTGTTTATTCCTTCCTGATGTAGCTTGGCATATAGCACATTCGAAAAAAAAAAAAAATTTAACGACAACGATATATTCCATTACCTCCTGCAAGCAAAGGATAAGCTTTAAGAGTTAAAAGATTTAAGACAGTAATAATTCTCTTTAAGTACATGCTAGAACAGAAAACAAAATATAGAGTGCTCATCCTAACCCCAGTCACCGTCTAATACAATCTGAGAATACACTTCACTTTCATACTCTTAAATGCTGCAAAATATTATTTTAAAAATAGTTTTAAAAAGGTGTTGGGTAGAATTTTCAAGCTTTTCCCATTTTATCTTCTAATACAAACTTCTCAACTCTATAAAAGTTGGTAAATAAAGGTAGGCTGCCTTCCAGAGTGCCAACCACGGTGACATTACTGAAAAAGGACAGAACTGAAGTGTATTTGAAAACCTGCACTACTTGGGTCTCTATAAACACATACACCTAGGTTGGGTTTTCTTTCTTTATATATTCACTAAAAAGAGTGCTCAGGCATTGGAACAGGCTGCCCAGGGAAGTGGTGGAGTCACCATCCCTGGAGGGGTTCAGGAAACGTGTCGATGTGGTGCTTGGGGACATGGGTTAGTGGGTTGGGTGGTGCCGGGTTGATGGTTGGACTTGATGATCCTTGAGGTGTTTTCCAACCTTAATGATTCTACTTCAGCTGGTAGCAGAGCACTGGTGCTCAACACATCCCATCCCGATGTCAAGACTCAATGCAAGAGTTCTTCCTAATAGCTAAAGTTTGCAGTTTGACTAAAAATCCTGCTGAAATGGATAAAAAGAGATAAGAGGGGATGCAACCTGAAGAGCCAGTGAGAAAAGCAGATGTGCTAAAAAAAAATAAGATGCTTCCATCAGGAATAAAGGCATGAATCTACCACAGGGAAGGGATGGACTGGGTGGGGGANAGCACTGGAAGGTGCTGTAAGGTCTCCCTGGAAAATTAAATTACTAATTATTTATAAACCACGAAGAGGATCAAGCAACACCTTTGGGCAACNCCCTGATCCAGAGCCCCCCCAGCTCTCCTGTAGCCCCCTTTCAGCACTGGAAGGTGCTGTAAGGTCTCCCTGGAAAATTAAATTACTAATTATTTATAAACCACGAAGAGGATAATCAAGCAACACCTTTGCACAATGATACGGGGAGGAGAACAACAGAATTAAAAACATGAAACCTGCTTTCCGTGCAAAGACTAAACATAAAGGAAAGACAAGTCTTCATGAACTATTTATCAAAGGTGGGAAGAAGGTCACTTTAGTTTGCTTAGGGAATGAGGATTATTATTATTATTAGTAGTAGTAGTAGTAGTAGTATTAAGGAAGCCCACCCTCAAAACAGACCATTTCTCCATCACTTCGGGTTATATAAAGGAGCACGAAGAAGCCCAGAAATCCAAATCAGGGAGGAAAATGTCCTCTAGCACAATGCAATTAAAGTTTTTTATATAAAAATTCAATAAAGCTAACAGAAGGGAAAGTAAACATTTTTCCATCAAACTGCGTAAAGCCAACACGGCCAATACACATTTTCAGCTTAGTAAAAAAATACAAAGGTACTTTCAGCCACCTTGGAACAAAGCTTTCGTTTTAACAATCCCATCTCCTGCTTCGTACAACTTTATTAGCTTAAAAAACCACCGCTCAACTCTGCCCTTTGGCTCCCCAGTCACTGCGCCACTTAGCACGGAGAATAATAATGAGCAACATAATGGAGCACCATCTCCATCTCTGCCAGTCTCTGGGGAAGAGTAATCATCTCTGTACTGCCGTCGTTAATGCAAACTACTATCGCTAATCCACTGGGACTCCGGGTAAAACACACAGGGAGATTGTTTTGCTGTTGCCCACCCTTTCTTCTTTCCCTTTTCAAAATCCATTTCTCTCCTGCAGGAATCTCAGAGACATTATTAAGCCCACCAACACGGAAACATGAAATGAATGAGGCAGAGAGATGAACGTAGCCTGGTTTCTCTGCAAAATCCCTTCTGAAGGTTAACCACGGCACAGACCTAACGCAAGCCGACTTTGTTGAGGGCTATTATTAAATTGCACAGTTGCCTGAAGACGCCGCTATTGTATTATACGACTTGATTCCCAGATTGAATTCCAAGCCATGAAAATGTGAATAGAGTGTCAACAGTTTTATCCAGTTCACACCATCCACAAAGATTCGTCAATACGGCAAAATGAACGATATTCCGCAACAACCTGATTTTTTGAAGCTGCACGAAATCAAGCGATAAAACAAACAAGACCTGATTCTTCGTTTTTGTAAATAAGCAGGATTTCAGTAACGACGCATAAATAAGATGTACCCACAGCACAGATTATCTTCCTTTAAGCAGCCAAGACCTAAGCCGTAATGTCTTTGTTTTACACTAAAATATTAGGCACATGTGTTCTATGTTGTCTATTCCACTACAGATGAAGAGCAGAGCTGGTTTCAACTTCGATCAAAAAGTTTTATTCCAAAAATTTCATTTTAATCTGAAGATTTACAGGCAAGGTCTTGGCCTTCAGTGTAAGATCAAGGGATGTTCAAACACCTGCAATAAAGACACACGGCCAACCACTGGAGAGTGTCAAAAGAGGGAAATGCAGGAAGGGTGCAAAATAACCTGGTGAAAACAACCCAGTGGCATCTCCCATCCAGGATGGACTGGCAGAGTTACTTAGAAGAGTTAGAAAGAATCACAAGCCAAGATGTTGCTGGCAGGGCTCCCCAGCCAAAATTTCAAATATCTGCCTTGACTGTCCTAATGATACCCCGTTTGCTCAGAAAGACTATCTATTAAAAACTCAAGAGATGCAAATTCTAGAGAAAAAAGGGGGAAAACCCCAACCACCAATTCCTCCATCTCCTTTCCTCCACATCACCATTTCCCTCAAAATCACTACTCAGTTAAACCCACACAAATTCAAACTTGGGCTTAGTCACAAAGTTGGTATCGATCGATCGTCACTCATACTGAGCAATCAAAGAGCATGATCATCGGGAACAAACCTGTTGACCCAGAAGAATATGCACCAGTTCCCCCACAAATCTCAGTCCTCTAATCTGCCTGATAACATTAACAAAAGGTGTCAGCCCGAAAGAGGCAGCTGGAGGAGGAGGAGGGAAAGCTCACAAAGGAAGAAAGGAGAGCTCAGAAGAGAGGAGATCCACAAGAGAAAGGAGGGGAGAGCTAAAGGCTTTACAATTGGAAGAGCGGATGACACTCAAGAGGGTCACTGTGTACGGAAAATGAACCAGGAGACTGAAAGGTTTTAGTGGAAGTTCTGGCTTTGAAAACATCCTTTGATCTATTTTTCTTCACTGAAATGTTTTCTTCACAAGGACCAAACACCAAATAAAGGATAAGCTGCATCTACCCACTGAAAATGTAGGAACATGCACCAGAAAGTTGTAACAACTATTTCTCCTCCCATGAGCCTCTGATTTGACGGCATATTAATTTGTTTCCATTCTGTTATGCATTAGGAAATCTAGGCATGAGGAACAAAGCCAGCCTGGTATAAACCTCTTCTCTTGAACTCAACCACATTACAAATTTCTTACTCATTATAATGTAACTCAGAACCTGATCCAACACGCAGGCTCTTATACTCCCCCAGGCCAAATCATCCTCTGGTTTAAATTTGTTTAATACCATGGAAGTACATTTATTTTAACTAAATGAAGATCTGACTCCAAGTTCATTCTACTGTGAGTTAGTAAATATGAAGTAATATTGAAATCCTACTTCATTAAAACTAGCCAGAGGCAACTCTGGACATCAAAACTCATTTTAAATTAGGAAGAAACGGCCCTGGGTTAATTACCAGCGTTAAGGGATCTTTAGCATCACGTGGACAGTGCCACCAAAGTTGTGTTGGCTTGTGTTTCTGGTGTGTCGTGCGGTGCTCCCATCTAGGGATGGAAACACAGAGATGGAAGATCTTGATTCCCCAGGCTAAAGAGCAATGCTGTTACCAGTAAAAACAACAAGAACAAAACAAAACAACAAACAAACCACAAAACAAACCAACCAAAAAACAGCTATTTTCCTACTGGACCTGAAACTGCAATTTTTTCCTGCAGTTCAGGCTTGCACCTTTCTCTTCATTCTTCCTATCTCTTTCTTCTGCTTTTTTGAGTGTTTCGAAAAAGGGAATCTACACTCCCTTCCCCATCTGGTATATCCCCAAAGATTTTACCATGAATATTCTGAGTTTGTCTTTGTAGAGCCTCCATTCCAGAAATTATGCCTGAGCAGCCCCAGCTGAAGCCCTACTACCACAAAGATGATTCTTCTTTCTGAGTAGGCAGCAAAAGCAGTTCATGAAGAAGTTTCAAAAATTAGGAAGGAGGAAGCTGATGCCAGCATATATTTCATAGAAGGGTCTTAATGTAGATCTCATCCCCTTCTTTATCCATCAGAACCTATGGGGAAGGTTTTAAGGCTCAAGCTCTTCATCTTGGATTTTGCTCCAGGAACGAAGAGTCTGGCATGCTTCAACAAATAGAAGTCCTCATTTTGTCCCTTTCATGGAATATTACAGCAAACCAAAAAGGGAGGAAAACATCTACAAGCGAAACTGAACCTCAAAGCTACATGAGTCAAAACACGTACCCTCCCCCAGCATTAACATTTAAATGTCTTGTGTCGGTAAAGCATCTTCTCGATTCATACTAACGGGGCTGATTCACGTTTGTGTCATTGTAGTTCCACTCTGTTCTCATCACACCGATGTTGAAGTGCGCCAACTGAAGTTGGGAGAAAACAAGGCTGAAGCAAGGGCTGGTACAGTTACAATCACATCCTCTTAATGGGAACCGCCACTGGCAGCTACACTCATACAAACCCGTAACTATTGAAGGATTGGATCCCCTGTGCACCCACAGGTTGGGAAGAGTTTTATATGAACTCAAAAGAAATGGGTTTTGAAATTACAATTTCTCCAACCAAGCGAAATATTTCCGAAAATACAGTTATATAAAATCAATAGCATGCAATGATTTCTCTATAGATGGCAGCTTATTTAGTTACCATCAATCATAACATAGGGAAGGTGTAAGTAAGATGCAAGTAGGAGCTCAGAGATTGATTTCAAAACTGGAAAGCACTCCTAGATCCCATGGCATATTATATACAACAATATTACCCAAGAAGGCATCAGCCCTGGAACAATTCCAATTTCAACTTAAACACGGGGTAAAAAGCATGAAAACATTTGATTTATGAAGACATCAGAAGACTCAGCAACGAGTGACTTAGTGAAAATCTGCGTAACTAAAGAGGAGCCCAAGTCTTCGTACAAAGGGGCCTGATCAACTCAACCAGTCCTTCTGTGACCTGCTCACCCTCCTCATCTACAACACACAGCCTGAATAGAGCTCAGGGCCCTCCACCTGTAGTAAACAGATATTAAAGTTGGTAATCTGCACATGTACAAATGTGAAATGTTCAGATGCCTCATTGATCAGGAAATTAGAAAGACTTTATAGCAAATAGCAGAAGGGTTTAGGAATTACGTGTTCTACTGATAGAAACACTTATCAAAAATCTACTCAAAGTGTATAAAATTTTTGTGTTAAAAAAATTGTGACATAATTCCCAGACCAAGTACCTCTCATTTAACGTTTTAAAGCCTGCAGCCTGCAGGATGTTTTTTTTTCGCCAAGTACCTTGTTTTCTGCTACAGCACATTACACCCCACGCACGCATCTCTCAGAATGTGATGTTCACAGAGAGACTGATGGGATGTTTTCCTCATAATTCTAGACAAATGCTTTTCTTCCTAGCAGCCAAGCATAAAGGTGAACCCAGTGAAGTCTTGAATCATCTCGTTCTTCTAAAGAGCATGCATTAAAACCAATGACTTTGTCCCAGAAAATGTGTAGATTATTAAACCCTGATGACTACAAATCACACCTGGGCTACGTGAGCCACCGCAGAGAAGAGCTCACTCCATATGGAGGGCTCAAGGGATTAAATAAAAAACTATTTGTAGATTTGGACAGTTTTAGGTCAAATTCCTAAATATTCTCCTTGAATCATCCAAAGATCATCTGCAAATGTATCTACAGACACATTTATCTTCACACAAAACCCAATTCTCCAAGAAAATTAGATGCTTGCCACCCATGGAAAGACATGAGAAAATATTTTGGAAACCAAGTAGCAAAGCCTCAGTTTTCCCACCACGGTTCCCGGGTCACAGTTGGATTTCTCCAACGTGTTTCTTGCCAGAAGCAGAGCCAAAAAGGTGCAACTCAGCCAAGTTGTTAAAACAAAGTTTTCATTTGCTTTCCAGTTCTATTTCTAGGAGG
>VZTO01016717.1:0-14789 GCA_013400615.1 Syrrhaptes paradoxus | reverse complement strand
ATGACTACAAATCACACCTGGGCTACGTGAGCCACCGCAGAGAAGAGCTCACTCCATATGGAGGGCTCAAGGGATTAAATAAAAAACTATTTGTAGATTTGGACAGTTTTAGGTCAAATTCATAAATATTCTCCTTGAATCATCCCAAGATCATCTGCAAATGTATCTACAGACACGTTTATCTTCACACAAAACCCAATTCTCCAAGACAATGAGATGCTTGCCACCCATGGAAAGACACCAAAAAATATTTTGGAAACCAAGTAGCAAAGCCTCAGTTTTCCCACCACGGTTCCCTGGTCACAGTTGGATTTTTCCAACGTGTTTCTTGCCAGAAGCAGAGCCAAAAAGGTGCAACTCAGCCAAGTTGTTAAAACAAAGTTTTCATTTGCTTTGCAGTTCTATTTCTAGGAGGCCTACAACCCATTTCCAGCAATAAACAGCTTTATTAAAGAAACGAGAAACTAACTTTTATGAACAGGTGAAAGGAGAAAATTGTGTAAAGGCCAAAATTGCTTCTCCTTTTTCTGACATCAGCCTTCGACCTTCGATGTATTTCCAGCTTGTGTAACTCTGAGGAGGAAAAGCCAGGAAATTAAACTGATTTCTCCTCCATCAGACTAGAACAGCTCTTGGTGCTCGCTCTTTTTTTTTTCTTGAACTCTGCAGCACACACTCCACACACACTTCTTGTTCGTGGCCCCAATTAAAGTGACAAGAGCTGAACATAGATTTAATCCTAAAGTGGCACAAATACCCAACCAGACACCTTCTCCTTTAGTTGGTGATTGCAAACAGCTAGAATAAAACCTCTAAATATTTTTGTTTTAATTGAGATAGAAGAGAAACACAAATGCTATGGACTTTAGAGGACTATCAGATATACCTAACAATGAGTTAAAATGAAGATAACTTGAAAAATGGTCTCACCACCCCAAGATTCACCCTTTCTCTCTGAAAAAATAAATAAAACCAGGATTAGTTCAGCACAAGGAACCTTCTTTGTTGCCCACAATGATTTATGGCCTTCTAAGGAAGACCCTGAACACTCAAGACTTCTCCAACACCCAAGAACAGACCATTTACAGCAGCATCCGACACTCAAAATCCATCTCCAGAACCACCACCTTCCACCTTTGTTTCCAGATCTGCAACCTCATCTGGAATAGCAAAGAACCTTCTTCCTTCCTTCAACCTTCTGATTATTAAACAAACAAACAAAGAAAAAAAACCCAGTGAGAAACCTCATCCAAAGCCAAGTTTACTGGAAATAAGAGCAGGTCCTTCAACACCCTCTGGACCAGGTTTTTGGTGTCTACATAATACCGAAGGAAGTCATCTTTACTGGATTCACACTCTTTGCATCCTGTTGTCCTACCGAGAAGCCAACAGGGCTGCAGAGAGTTCCGTGATTCCATCAATGATAACGAGGCAGACGCAGACACCCTCAGCCTCACCCCCAAGAAGCAATTAGTTTACTCACTCCCGTACTTCCCAAAACATCCAGCATCCATAAATGTGCTGTTCGGGAAGCCTGCAATGTCCCTGAACTCATTTACTGAGTCCAGCACTTGCTTCCCCATCCCTTCCTCCTCTCCAAACAATTCTTGCAGCAGAGGTTTTCTGCAGAGAAAAAAAGAGAACAAATTTTGCCCAGGAAGGTGGAAAACTTGGCAAAAGCATCTGTGTGACTGTAATCAGCCTGCACGGGGTTTCCAATTTCTCTTTTCATTAGGTAGCAACCAGCTTCTTCTATTCCGAGATGTGTATACAGTGGCAGAAGTGATCTCTCTAGTGGTTTTGCTGATACCATCCTTCCCCCTCCTAAAAATAACCAACTGAGGCTATTCCTGCAAGATGCCTTCCACGCGCTGCATGAATAGCTGATGTGAAATACCCCTGCATACCGAAAGCTTTATTCTCCTGCACGGGAAGGGATTTATCTAACCAGAAAGAAAAAAGGAACTGAACAGAAGACACATATCCTGCTCAACAACTGGGAATTCCAACTGTCTCAATGAGATGTAAATTCTATTCGTTTTTAATGCGTGGGTCTAGTTGGAAGAGGGCCAAGTCAAAACCAGCCCCTTTCTGGTTCAGTGCATCTGCTGTGCGTGCGTGGTTGAATAGATTTAATAACTAAGGGTGGTCACAAACCATCTTTCAAGTTTTTCTCTGGAATTAATTTTCTACTAAATGTCTTTGTTTTCATCAGAAGAATTCATATTCTCCATGAAAAGCCAACGTTTTGCTGAACACAAACAAATAGAAACATTTCAGCCAAGAGGATATTGAGCCAACATGCCACATTTTTTACTACTTCTAATTCTCTGCTATGTCTCCGGACATGCTACATCTTCCAAGATGTGATAAGGTCCCAGCAGATCCTCCTAGGATGCCCTGTGGTGGCCCAGCCACAAGACAAGAGGTTCTAGCATCTTACCAACCCCACTGCCGAAATCTGGAGGACCCCTGGACTCTTTACCATGCCCTCTTAGCCTGAAAGACTCAAAGTCACTGAAAGACCACACCAAGCTCTATTTGATCTTGTGTTCCTGCCCAGAATTATCTCCTCTGACTACATATACCCAGTGACATGGACTACGCTGAAAGGTGACGCCAAGAAACTAATGAAGGAACAAAGTCATTGAAACAGGAAAAACTGGGGACAGAATTGTTCACTCCTGGAAAGCAGCAAACTCCAAGAAGAGTTAATTTGCAAGACCTGCAATCACAAAAAAAACCCAAAAACTTCCTATTTTAAAACCATGGGATGTGCTAGATTATTGACAGCTTGAAAAGCACATAAAAATTGAAGTACGAATCATTCCACTATCATTTTAGCATTTTATTCTGTTACTCATGCTTGTACTTTCCAAATGCTTGATCAAGAAACAGAGAGAAGATTCAACAGATGAGTTGTTATTACTTTTATGCCCAAAGTATGACTGCCGGGACTACACCAACAGTAGCTGAATTTTGATTTTAAAAAATTATTGCCAGACTTTTTAATGTATTTTTTTTCTTAGACTTCCTGGGCATACAACCTAAACAGAGTGCAGAATTATTAAATACTTCCTTTTCAGTATAAATCCATTCTGAAAAAGAAGAGAAGCTCAACATGAGCCAGCAATGTGCGCTGGCATCCCAGAAAGCCAACCATGTCCTGGGGACATCCCCAGCAGCGTGAGCAGCAGGGCGAGGGAGGGGATTGTCCCCCTCTGCTCCGCTCTGGTGAGACCCCCCCTGGGGTGCTGCCCCCAGCTCTGGGGTCCTCAGCACAGGACAGACACGGAGCTGCTGGAGCGGGGCCAGAGGAGCCCCGGAGATGGTCCGAGGCTGGAGCAGCTCCCGTGCGAGGACAGGCTGAGAGAGTTGGGGGTGTGCAGCCTGGAGAAGAGAAGGCTCCGGGGAGACCTTCCAGCACCTTCCAGTGCTGAAAGGGGGCTACAGGAGAGCTGGGGGGGCTCTGGATCAGGGGGTGCAGGGACAGGACGAGGGGGAAGGGGTTGAAGCTGGAAGAGGGGAGATGGAGATGAGATCTGGGGAAGAAATGTTTTCCTGTGCGGGGGGTGAGGCAGTGGCCCAGGGTGCCCAGAGAAGCTGTGGATGCCCCATCCCTGGAGGGGTTCAAGGCCAGGCTGGATGAGGCTTTGGGCAACCTGGGCTAGTGAGATGTGTCCCTGCCCATGGCAGGGGCATTGGAACTCGATGATCTTTGAGATCCCTTCCAACCCAAACCATTCTGTGATTCCAAAGCAAGCAACCAGAAGATTTGCAAGTCCTGTGGTGGCAGCTGGTAACCTGTGCCATTCTCGGTCACTCCAAGCACACCATCATCAACACCTTCCACCACAACAGGGACCAGGCTTTCCACCTAAGCCATCTTTTGTTCCCCCTCCCCGACACCTATTAAAATTCCCACCATATTTCAGGCCTGGATAATCAGTGGGATAGAATCAATAAAGTTTCTTGAAAATAAACACTCAAATAAGTAACTTGCCAGCCTTGTGCAATTTGGTCATTCAAGTCTTGACCAGCTCTACAACCTTCACGCGCACTCGTAACTGCCATAGTCCTGCACTCAGGACAGAAAATCCAATCCCCAAAATAGCCTTCAGCAGGATATTTTAAATATAGAGCAGAAAGCTTGCCCCGGACTGGATTTTGCTACCCAGTAAAAAGCACAGGTATCCCGACAATCAGTAAATCCCACACTGATGGGGCATTGGATCAGTCACAGCCCTCTCCATCCACACCTCCAATGTGATGCTTCAAATTTAGCTACTATGGGTGTACATTCCTCACTGCCGGTCTCATTACATTCAGATCCTGGCGCTAAGCACGTTGTTAAGCATTGTAATTCCTTCTTTATTAGATTCAGGTATATAAACGGCATCCCGGGGAGCCCGGTGAATTTTGATCATTATTTCTCTACTTGAGCCGTGTTCATCTGCCTGCTGAGGGGATGATCACCAAGTTACCCCGCGCCCCTGTGGGACCCATTATTTATCTTATTATATTTTACAGTGTGGAGTAAATAAATAGCATTAAAGTGCTAAATTTATTCATCAAAATGAGTTGCATTCGCATACTGGAGCCATTTCTTAAATGAAGGAAATGCCGTTAATAGGTACTCTATGAAAATGTGCAAAACATTCATTCTAATACGGCCGTAATGGAGTAAGACTGCTAGGAACTGATGCTGACATTTCACATATGTGGAGAAGGACAGTGACACTTTAATATCTCCACTTCCTCCGATCACGTCTATCCCATGCAGCCCAAGAGGGCTGTATTAATTATTTTGGTGTCATTCCTAAGAAATTAATTCAAGTCGTTATTAGAGCGTGCACATTAAGCAACGATCGCTTGGCTGCTTGAAAGACAGGCTCAGAAAATCCTACATGCTGGGAGGAAATATAAGCACGGTGAAAACCAGGCAGCGATACGACCATTTCCATTCTCAAAACATTTTGCAATCGTTATGCAATTAGTCCCCAGTGAACCACAGCAGAAGTAAGGGGGATGCGACACAACCTTCACGGGGCAGAGAGGCGAAGCAGAGGCAGCAAAGGCGTTTTGTGCTGATGGTGCACATGGCATCAGTGGGAGATGTGTGATTAAGACCTGGGAGGAGTAAGATCCCCATTTTTTTTTTGGTATTAAAATAACTGATTGACATCAAGCAGGTGCCTTATTTAAAATTTGTTCTTATGAATTTAGAATAAACTCAGTTTCCCAAAACTAATCCAATGCATTAATGCAGAAAGAGTAACATCTTGGTCCTTCTGTTGCATTAGACTTAATTGAGGTCTCCTTTAACTACTCTTAAATTACACAAGTCACCAGAGCAAAATCTATACCCAGAATAGACTATTTAAAGCTCTACGCACTG
The DNA here is from genome assembly GCA_013400615.1 of Syrrhaptes paradoxus. NCBI lineage: Eukaryota > Metazoa > Chordata > Aves > Pterocliformes > Pteroclidae > Syrrhaptes > Syrrhaptes paradoxus. The sequence continues at coordinate 9,391 of VZTO01016717.1, read as the reverse complement.
TGCACGAAGACATCACACAAGTTATTCTCCATTAAAGCAAACACTGCTTCAACAAATGTTGGTCTTCCAAGAACTGGCAATAGGATATCTACTTCTCTTCCCCATCCACGCTGGGGAATACACCATATTTAGACCATAAAACTGACATTTCATTTTCCATTCTGATTTTATTTTTGCCCTTTAAAAGTTAACCCAAGCCAATGAATGGAACAGGTTTCACGACACAAGTAGCCACCCCACACCTGTATTTAAGAAGAGCGGTCCTTCAGAGCTAGGAGCATGATGTTGCTTTGTCTCTTTTGCCATTTTTATTATTTTTTATTAATTGGCATTATTTATAAACTGAAAGAGGGCAGATTTAGACTAGATGTTGGGAAGAAATTCTTCACTGTGAGGGTGGTGAGGCAGTGGCCCAGGGTGCCCAGAGAAGCTGTGGATGCCCCATCCCTGGAGGGGTTCAAGGCCAGGCTGGATGAGGCTTTGGGCAACCTGGGCTGGTGGGAGGTGTCCCTGCCCATGGCAGGGGGTTGGAACTCGATGATCTTTAAGGTCCTTTCCAACCCAAACCATTCTGTGATTCTATGATTATTAAAATTATTTTGAAACAAAACAACTTCATATATAAGCGCCAAGAGTGCCACCAGCAGATATCTGAATAATCAGTGAGGAAAAAAGAAAGACAACAAATTGTGTCTTACCAAGTGATAGAAAAGAAAGGTTATATCCATTATTCCTCAGCCAACAACTGTCCGAGTTGCTATTTGCCCTTCTTCTCATTTATTCATGGGATATACTTATAGACAGCGGCCACACACCCCTTGTTTCAGACTTAGTTTAACTTCCTAATTAAATTCAGGAAATTCAGTGAAATTTAAAGTTTGCCACTACTGAGACAAAACTATACAGAGTGGGTTCTTACTCTGTATTTCTCTTGTAGAGGAGGACTCCAGCTTAGAGCCAAGACACATTCTGCAATGACTTGTCTCTCCCCTATTAGGTACCTCCATCAGAAGTTCCACTCTGGGAAAACCCAAGGATAGAAATGATCAAGAAAAACGTTCCTTCTTCTTCCCAAATACACCAAAAAATCAACCAAAGTTAATGGTTAACCATTCAATCTGTGTTAGGTGATGCCCACAGAAAATAGAGAAAATCATAAAAAGCAGTTTATTAAAGTTAATCTGCAAAGTAGAGACAAAATAAATGAGAAAGAGTAGATGAGACAAGGACAGCCAGCTTAGGACTGAAATCGGAGCTGTTTGTACTACGTTGTAACACAAATGAGTGAAGCAATGCCATCGTAGAAGCATTCCTCCTGTCCACCTGGAACAATTTCTCTCAACATGACACACTACAATAAAATTTATAAATGTTAATAAGTTTTTCTAAAGGTCAGGTCAGTATTTTCTGTATCATGTGTCGAGGGGGGACCAAATACATCTCAGCATCAGGTCACCATGGGACAGCGCTGACATTAAAGAGAGGAACTGCTACTCTTCCAGAAGTGAATTACTTGCTGAAATACAGTTTGCGTCCCCCTCCCTTTTGCTCTGTCACTCTGATGTGGCAAGAAAGTCACAGAAAGTTTAGATTAACAAATACTCACTATAATCCTGACGGTGACGTGTACCAAAAATGGTCAGAAAAGCTGAATAGCTCTTAAAAAAGAAAAGTAAACCAAGAATGTTGTGAAATGTCAGTGATTTATGCATGATGGACAGAAGAAGGCAGAAGAACAGCAGAGAACAGAGCGAAGGTAAGGACCCTGGAGGGGTTCAAGGCCAGGCTGGATGAGGCTTTGGGCAACCTGGGCTAGTGGGAGGTGTCCCTGCCCATGGCAGGGGGTGGGACTGGATGATCTTGAAGGTCCCTTCCAACCCAAGCCACTCTATGAGGCTCAGGGAGAAGTTAAGAGATATTGGGAGCAAAATCTTTGAGCCTGGGAAGAAGGGAAGCATGGAGGGAAGGTGTCTTTTTAAGATGTTGAAAAAACAATGCTTCTGTTTTCAAGGATACAGAAAATTCCATGACATAATAAAACTAATGCCAAGTGCTCATTTCCTTTCATTATGTCCACTGCACTAAATCCTTTGACGAGTTTATACGCAGCAATTCACAGCCCAAGAAGAGCATCAGATCTACACAAACAACAAACACGAGTCCAAAGAACACCTGTAAATACAATGCACCCAGTCTCAAGATGACACAAATATCATTAGATCCATTAAATTTCAAGCCTCCTCCAAAATCTTACACATTTTCAAAGCTCCTTTGCCTACAGTAACCAGTTCAGTTATAATGTCCAGCCCTTTGTAGACTGGATCATAAAAATAGTTTAATTTTTGGCCATGAGCTACAAGGATCAACTTGGTGTTGAGGCAACAAAGGAAGCGACAGAAGGAGAAACGGGGTTAAGAAGTTTGATGTAAATGCTATACATCTCTTAATGTTTCACTTGGGGCTTTAAACACTGGGACTAACACAGCCTGAGCATAGCCACAGAGGTTTTTTGAAGTTTATCGATATCAGAATCTTTGATTCTTTACCTAGGAGCCATCACTTGCATGTCATCTCATAATTACAACACACGCACATACTTCCTCGCCCTCTTCGGTGAATACTGAAATTATGGAAATTCTAGGATCAATGACAAAAATCAGAGGTTTTAAAACACCCACCAAGCTGAAAGGCTTCACGTAGATGGGAAATGGAAAGCAAGATAATTAGGTCATGTCCTCTCTGACATTTATTTTAGTAAGCAGAGAATCATCTAATGCTCTCTTCTTCATATGCAATTCAGAAGGTGAAAAAGTATATCCAGACCGTCCTCACCCACGGATGGAATTTAACTGTGGGAATAGATATTCCCACCTATTTGACATGCAAAGCAAGAGCAAATTTCTCAGCACAGTTATAAATATCACACAGGAAAATGTGCAGATTCCATTATCAGCTGAGCTTTGTCCTTGTGCCTGAGATGAGGATGCGACCATCCCATAAATGCTCTGATGAACGCTTGCTAAGGCTCATACCTACCCTGACACGTGCTCCTGACTCCTTTTGGTTCATGTCAGATTCTGGATGTCCATCTATGAAACAGGAGGAGAAAGAACAGGGCATGACAGCAAGTTCAAAAGGAAATTTGGGTGAAAAAACCTCAGTTAAAGCAGCATTCCAAAGTTTTAGTCACCTGCTTCCTTGGGGTGAACAAAGTTTCCTTCATGGCTATTTTTAAACAAAACTGCTTTTCCCAGAACCTAAACTGATATATTGTTCATCCTCTTAAGAAACATCACATGCCAATGAAGTTCTTCCTGCTGTTGTGAGATGGAAATAACAGGCAAAGCTCCACGGCACTGAAAATTATGGGGACAGCGAAACAAACTCCCGAAGCATCAACGATCAGGTCTTCCAGGCTACAAATAAGACGGGAACTTAAGCTGCGTGTCTTTGTAGCCTCTAATGTTAAGAACATCGGTAACATCTCAAGAGGAATATACAGAAGAGAACCAACCCTCGCATCCAGTCTTTCCATGCAGTGGTGAAATCAGGCAGATCTACCTGCAGACCTGCTCCAGGGCATCTCGCTCCCATTCACACCTGGAGACGTCACTTCTGGGGGCTGCTCTTGCTGGGCCGATTTTCTGCTACCGTTCTGCTGCAGCAAGTGAATGGAGGAGAACCTCAGCACTCCGCATTTGTTGGGTGATGCTCTCATTGAAACCATCTCCGTCTTCTAACTATGCCTCAAATATTCCTGGGGGACTGGCAGAAGAACCCGTTTGAGGACTCTAGAAAAAAGTTGGTTTGACTCCCACACTAGCAAAGCTCAGCACTTCCGAGTTAGCCCATAAATATATGTCCTCTATATATGTATATATCATAGAATCATGGAATGGTTTGGGTTGGAAAGGACCTTAAAGATCATCCAGTGCCACCCCCTGCCATGGGCAGGGACACCTCCCACTAGCCCAGGTTGCCCAAAGCCTCATCCAGCCTGGCCTTGAACCCCTCCAGGGACGGGGCATCCACAGCTTCCCTGGGCAACCTGGGCCACTGCCTTACCACGTATAATATGAATTAAATTCATCCTGCTCTGGATTTCATAAAAACAGACCAGTTCCTGCAGTGACTTGTATTATAACCGAACGAATCCGATAGTTCTTATGTTGTGTTTCAAAGACTTAATAGAGTCCTTAGTGCAACTGAGACATTTTTCTGCAGAAATACACAAAAAAAGGGACAGTAACACATGAAAAGAGAGGGAACCTCGTCGCTGTGCTATTACACAGCAAATAGCTAAACAAAGGGGGAAAAAAAAATAACCAACCCTAAGCGTGGCAGTTGAAGTGCAGTACATAGCGAAAGGCAGAGATTTTCCAGCTGAGGAACGCTGACCATCTCTGCTGGCACCACAGGGAAGCTGCGATAATGCAAAGGCCTGAGGACACCATCCCAACACATCCATCTCCATGTGCACTGGGTGCACTCCAGCACGAGCTGACCCCAACTCCTGCCCCAGAAGGCTCCCTTGAAGCTTGTAGGCTTCATCTATCTCCATAAACCAACGTTCCCTGTTAAAACCAAAGTGACACTGAAGCCGTTCACCCCTTGCCTTCTGGGCCAAGAGTGTTTTCGAGCTGCTACACGAGAGAGACAACCCTTGAGGTTCAAACTTCACTTTTTTTGCTATACCCCTCGGCCACCTCGCCACACCTCCTAGATAAATACTGATGGAGCTGAACACAGGACAAAGCCACGTTACGCTTTGTCATGCTGAACATTAATGGCCTGTGACACAACCGCTCTCTCCGGGGTGGGTCGCCATACAAGGTGGGAATTTTTTTCCCCCAACTTTACGACGACATGGAGATCAAAAATGTCAAAAGCTTTACTGTAAAAAAACCAACTCCAGGCCAAATTGAAGGCGATTTCCATGTTCTTGATTTGCTTTTCTTTTTTCTCTTCAATACATTTTGCCTCTAAAGGGGGATACTACACAATTACAGACCAGAACCTGCAAGGAAAGGATTCTTACAAGCCCCCAGCCACTCACAAACCCAGCTGGTTCCTTGGTCTCAGCACACCTGCAGCTGCACTGTGGTTCTCTAGTTTGTTTTTTTTTCTTGAGGGGATGCCTACTTGTTCTGTATCTTTCAAAATATTATGCTGTTACTTCTTATTGTGCAATTATTTTGCAAGAGTTACATATCGGTTCTAAAAAAGAGCAACAAAATGATAAGACACAGGAGTTGGAAGAATTCAAACATATGCTTTAAATGTCATAAACAGCAAAGATCGGTACAGTAAAAGCTACGAGAAACTGGCAAAAACTGTAAAACTGCTAAATATAATTAGGTATTTAATTAGGATACCAAAGGATTACTAATATATCCTTTAAAATTTGGGAATGCAAAGCATATAAACTAAACCGAAACCTTTCTATTTCTGTATGACTATGTGCAAAAACTTAATCTATAAAAATAACTCCCCATGAACCACAGTCTCAACACCCTTGGGTAGCAGCACCACTTTGTATCTGAGAATCTGGGAAAAAAAAAATCTAAATAAGGCTCCCAAAATCCATCTCTCATAGAAAAAGGAACAGAAGAGGAATAAATTAAGAATATCCCCCCCCAGAGTCTTTTCATAGAATCCCAGAATGGTTTGGGTTGGAAGGGACCTTCAAGAGCATCGAGTTCCAACCCCCTGCCATGGGCAGGGACACCTCCCCCTAGAAGAATGGAAACAGGGCAACAACAGTCCTTCTTTGGGCAATTTCTTTAAAATGCTATTTCCCTAAAATACCAGTGTTTGGAGAGTACCTAGAAAAACAGAGGTGAAACAATTAAATTAAAAATATAAATGAATTCTTATGTACTAAAGTTGGTATGCCCCAAATCAACAAGTTTTAGCAAAATTTATCAAGCCATGCCCAAAAGGTCTGAATGTCTGATGAAATCAAGCTTCAAAATGTATCTTTGGGGATTTGGGAATAAAAATATTTACTACAAGTAGAAAAACTTTTGGTAGTGTAGAACTGAACCTCAAACTCCTAAATTCACCTTTTCTTTACAGCTGTAACCAAAAAGCTAAGAACGGGTTAAATCCCAGCACTTTTGTACGACATCTGATTGTCCTACTTACTTGAAGAAGAAAAAATAAAAAATCATGCCACTGAAATTCCAAAGGGGGAACTCCAGTGTGAAGGTTTATGAAGTGACAACCACTAATGATTTTTGACAATTTGACTTTTTTTTTTTTTTCTATGTTGAGCTGCTGGGACTTGCCACCAAACACAGGGAAGTCTTAGAAAATGCCCGATAGTGACACTGGCATCATCTCCTCCTCGAGCTGGGCTCTTCATGCCTGACGCTAATTCCATCCAGAGAGAGATTTACGCTTATTAAGCTTTGTAAAAATCTACTGTCAGTCCCGGTTATCCCAGTTTGATTTTATATGAAAAGGAAAAGAAAAACAACACATTTAAAATTGCCTTTAAAATTCAGCAGGTCACCTGAACGCAAGACACGTCTCTGACAAGCTCTACCTGAGCTTCAGGAATTTGAAAGAATTATAAGACAGATTTTATTTCATCTTCTCTTTGTAAGAAAAAAAAAAGCCACTATTGTCAGACCATTGGTCTTTTCATCTTTCTTTTTTTGGCAACATGTATTAATTTAGAGGAACAACCATTTCTTCAATGACATGAGAAATTCTGGGTCATGATTTGGGCTGGTTTGCAATGATATGAATCCCATCATGAGACTAGACATGTACAGGTGCTTCTGGGTAGAAAAAAAATCCAAAATTTAGGCGAAAAATAAAGACTATACACATGTTGCTTTAATTCATCTTTCATTTCAAATAAATTTTTTAACTGAAGGGGTGTGGAGTTGGAGTTAGCAATGCAGGACGCTTCCATCTCACGTTAGGCTTTGGGATGGGAAGAATGTGCAAAGGTGACAGTTCACTGGTGTCAATCCTTCCGAATCAAGAATCTTGTTACGAATTTACAACTAATTTCTGCAGCAGTAATGTCATCAAAACTCAACTTGGCTGATTAAACATCTTCAAGAATTGGGTTGTTCTACATCAAAATTATAACAGCGGGTAAAGGTCAGTGGGAGCCACACTTCTGTTCATTAAGACTTCAGATTTTTATTTTTCTCTCCCTCCCCTTTTTTTGCCAGACTAGGCACACAATGGAAGCGACTAAGCATACAAATTTGGTAGTTCAGCCTCTCCTGCTTCATTTGCATCTGTTGATTCGTTTTTGCACGTAGATAAGGTCAATGCAAATTGACACTTCTGCCTTTTTTTTAAAAAAAAAAAAAACAACTTTGCTCAATCTACCATTTAGCACCATCATTTCTCCTGCAGAATCAGGGGCAACGCTACCTAAGAAAGGTTTCTCTCCTACTATAACAAAGCCAAAATGAATAGAAATCCCTCCAGGGCTGAACACAAAGAGGTTTTTTGGATAGAGCTTTATGCAAGACACACAATATTTTTCAAACTGGGAGTGCGTGCAGGGAACTCGGAAATAGCTTTTACTTATCAGCCCTCCAGGCATGTTGCATATTCTGCCAAGCTTTGGGCAAGGTTTAAGGGCACAGGAAGAATTTATGGAAAAAAAACCCCCAACCCACTGCCTTCATTTTGTTTACCTAACTTGATTGACATTTTTAAAGGATATTGTACTCTCAATAGCTATTGCCTTCCATTCAAAGAACTTAGCTACATTACTTCAAAGATTTTTTTTTTTTTTTTTACATTGTAAAACGTTTGATGGTGGGTAATTACCCCACATTATCGGAATAACTCTCATACTGCACATACTCCATTACAAATGACAACCAGCAATTAAACCCATTACTTCCTATCGTCAAACTAACCAGAAAAAAACACTTAACTATTGGCCTGGGTGGACCTAAAACTGATAATAAATATCCATTCTGCTTACTGGAACAATAGCTCCCAGTCCTTGACAACTTCTGTTTGGTTTTTCGCTTTTTTTCAGGGGGGGGGGGGTGGGTTGGTTTTTTTTCGGGGGGGTGGTTTTTTATTATTTTTTTTTTATATGGAAGAGATGCCAAACCTTCTCTTTAGAAGGCTCTTGAGGGATGCACGCAGCAGATCTCCCATCAGACAATGAAAAATGTGCATTTGACATGACTGGAATGCCTGTACCTCTTGTATGACCCAACATGCCAGCAGCGGGGACTTTGGGAATTGCACCAGGGAAGGTTTAGGCTGGATATTGGAAAAAATTTCTTCACTGCAAGAGTGCTCAGGCATTGGAACAGGCTGCCCAGGGAAGAGGTGGAGTCACCATCCCCGGAGGGGGTCAAGAAACGTGTGGATGTGGTGCTTGGGGACATGGGTTAGTGGGTTGGGTGGGGTTGGGTTGGACTTGATGATCCTTGAGGTCTTTTCCAACCTTCATGATTCTATGATTCTATCAGCTGGTCATATACCGATGAGTTTGGCACATCTTACATAGAAGAAATATTGCCCCGCACGAGTGGGAAGCAGAAAATACTCCCAAATACTTAAAGAACAAGGAAGAATGCTTCCTGTGAAGGAGATTAAACTATAATTTAGGAGCCAGCCAAAGGATAAAGGGAGAAATGCCAACATTAAGAAAAGATAGGAACTAGCAATCTAGAGATTCCCTGCAATTAATTAACTTTTATTACTTCTTAACAAAGATTTGCTTTCAGTTCAGATTAACAATTTACACGTGGTGCAGCCTCAGTCTGATTTTCCAAGTGAATCTCAAGACCCATTTTCATTAAAATCAATTACGTGGTACGTACCAAGAGGGATGACCTTCACAAACAGGAATGGATTGCAGTGATAAACTGCACAGCCCAGTAAAATAAAATAAAGAACAATTCTAGACTGAAGAATTGTCTCCAGCTTTTGTAAAGATAGAGCAAAGAGGATGGCTTTATTTCCTCCCTGTAGTATTCTAAAACTTAAATTTTCCTACTCCATGTAGCAGTTCTGATTTTCTGTGCTGAGATCTCTCTCCACCATCTGGCCACCCACCAGACCATGGTTCTCCGTGGCTGTCACTCATCCTCCTCCAAAAGCAGAACAATGGTGACTTTCTTCTCTGGAGATCTTTTAGAAGAGAACCAAATCTGACACTTCCCAATATTTCTCCCTTCTTGTATTTCATGTGATTTCTAGGTCTCCAATTTTTCTTCATACGCCAAACAATTAAGTCTCATGTCCACTGAACTAGCTATCTGGCTCAGGATTAAAAATTAATCAATTTGGATATCCCAAAACCAAGGAATTGACAATTTTTGAGGGATCTACGCATATTTAGCAATGTTAATTTACCTTACAGAGTGTAAATATTTTTAGTTTTTACTTT